>SRQH01000666.1:0-14421 GCA_018360345.1 Claviceps sp. LM84 group G4
GAGGGTCCACCTGACTCCGACGCTGACCAATCGCTATCGATTTCAGTCTGGGACCCACTTAGTCAGGGTAGTAGACAGGGGCCTTCGGAGGGTAGGAATTACTATACCCTCAGCCTACAGGTACTTCGTATCATGATCACAAATGCGAGGCTTACTGGATCCACTTTAAGTGGACATTACGTTCACGGTTTGAGTACCTGTCTCACAGCGCCCGTTGAGAGAACTACGAAGTCCTCTTATCATTAATCAGGTCACAGGTGTCAGGTGTCGTTCTTATTCTTTCTTCTGTCTCTGTCGATGAACAATCGAAAGTCGGAACTGCCATGACGTGGGTAACACGTACCGTAACCTCGGCGGGACTTGTTATTCTGGCACACTCGTATGTTTCGTTAGAAGTCATTACTCATTTCGATGGCTAACGTTGCTAGCTCAGTGGCTACTCAGCTTATGAACACTCTGCAATTACACGAACGTTGACGGCATCTGCTCTGGGCACGCGCCAGACGACAGTTGCCCTTCCGATCGATATTCGTCTGCAAACGATTCTTGCTACTCTGTTGATATGTTTCAGCTTGGTCATTGCATCAGAGAATCTGCGCCCGATCCGCTGGCATGTTTGGGCAGGAAATTTTGGGCGACAAGGACGTGCTGCTTTGATTAACGAATCTGGACGGTTGGACCCAAATTTTCCTGAAAGCTCCTTCACCATGCTCGAATCACGCCCAGCTTTTCTGAACATTCGAAGGGGACGGCGAGAGTTCGCTCGTTGGGCCGAAGATGAAATGTAAAATAGCAAAATCAGCATACATGCTCGTCCTGCGTCGGCCAAAGTGTCAGGGTTTGAGTGTCTACACGGAGTGAAGGTATGATCAAGAGCCCGTGAGGTATTATTGAGCTAGGGGTCGGATGATGACGGTTTCGATCTCTGGCCTCCCACAACCCGTGTGAGCAGCCATCGCTAGATACCTCTCGGCGTGCATATGTTTCTGCGCATGTCTTGCCCTCTGATACGTATACATATCAACTGCCTTCATCCCATGCCTTCATCTTATGCTTTGCCACTGTCCTCATGAAGGGACACAAAGAAACAGGCTGCGTACTTCTGTCTTCAGCCGAATCACGAATGTCTAGCGAGTGTATAATGATGAGCAATTACTGTTACTAGATTCCCTAGTGTCGGAATAAGTCTTGATTTAATAAGTCAGGCGACTATGTAATGTAACATGTCGCTGCCGATCGGTAGCCCCCCTACCTGAACATAGAAGAAGCCGCATCGAATTAATAAGCCATAGATAACATTGTTCAAAATGAAGGCCTGAAGTGAGCGTCATGCATGCAGCATACCTCCCACTGCCTTCATCTAAAAGGGTAAGACTGTACTTGCTAAGACGGGGGCAGCTAGCCAAAAAAAACAGTAATCAAGCCGTAGCTTAGCAGATGTTATCTGTCACGGACTGCTTATGTAACTTGATCAAACCTTCATGGCACAAAGCAGCCAGGCGGTTTCAACGCGATTTTGGATGAAGCCTTGCTTGACCAGCGAAAGTGCTTTAAAAACAAATATGAGTTTTAGAGGTTCTTAAAAAGATGAATCAAAGGCCCTTTCAACGCACACAGTTAGGTATGTAACGTCCATCGTTAAAGTTCGTTCGTGTGTGCAGAGTCTCACAAAATTGCAACGATCTGTAGCGGGCCATTTCCTTTCTGGACTCGGCTCTGGAGTCGCGTCAGCCGTGATTCTTCAGCCTCTAGACCTGCTCAAGACACGTGTGCAGCAATCCGGACGTTCCTCTTTCTCCGCGTGCTGGACAGACATACTGCGGTCCCGCCAATTTCCTCGGAGCCTATGGCGCGGAACAGTACCCTCGACCTTGCGTACTGGGCTCGGGTCGGCGATATATCTGACTTCATTGAACGGCATTCGTCAATATCTGCAGCAAGCTGGAACTCGGAATGCGTCATCTGCACTGCCCATGTTGACAAGTTGGCAAAACCTAGCGTCCGGAGCAGCAGCCAGAACTTTTGCGGGCCTTGTTTTGATGCCACTTACCGTGATTAAGGTGCGATTTGAGTCAAACTTATACACCTACCCATCGATGGTATGTGCTGCCGCTGATATAAAGCGGCATGCTGGATTACGTGGCTTTTTTTCAGGGTCTGGAGCAACTGCTTTTAGAGATGCACCGTATGCTGGGATGTATGTGTTATTCTACGAACTGCTAAAAACCAAGTTGGGAGCGTTAGCAACGTCTACTTCGTCAAACTTCGATCATGATGTGCACCAAATGACGACATCTGTAGCAAACTCTGTCAATTTTGTTTCAGGAATGTTTGCCGGGGCTGCCTGCTCAGCGATATCAAACCCTTTCGATGCCGTGAAGACGCGGATACAGTTGCAACCTCGTCAATACCGAAATGTGGGACAAGCAGGATATAAAATGATTGCGGAAGACGGATTCTGGTCTTTATGGGATGGTTTGGCGTTGAGAATGAGCCGCAAGGCATTGAGTTCAGCATTGGCCTGGACAGTTTACGAACAACTTATTCGCCGTCTCAATGCAGCCTAGAGAACTTTCCACCAGCTCCCTTAGGCCAACCACGACATCCAGTCTTCCAGAGCCATATCAATGACGACGAAGCCGAGATGTACAGGTTGGCACATAAAAAAACATCCATCAACTGCTCGCCCGCTAATGCGCGTGTACGAAGTTCCAGCACCAGCAACGTCATGATAGCGCAACAAAGCTTTCAGCTTTCAGCTGTAAGTACCAGATATACTTAACTACATATCTACTCAGGCGGTCTTTGGCACCAACCAGATACAAAGGGGAGAAGGCAATGAGAGAGAAGCCTCCATCATTTTTGTTTTGGGCGACGGCTCTCTTGTCTCTCCTGCTTCTATTACCTCGAGTTTCTCAAATGAACCTCGCTTGTCCAAGAGACCAACAGTCTTCTTTTGACCAACAGGCACCTTGTAGACCTCCTTATACCGCTTGGGTGGGAATGGACATTGCGAATTCCCAATTTCCTTCCCAGGTACTCCGGGTGTTGGCTAGTATTCTATCATAGGAGACGAGAGGGCGCAAACTTTAACCATACTGTTCCGGAGTGTTGGATTCATTTGTATGATGCCTGTTGTTTAGGCCGACGGGCGCATCGTAGAGCTCATCTCTTCTAAGGCTGCGATTAGGAACACTCTCTAACAATAGGTACTGAACAGTCAGTATCCATTACGGCAGATGCGCACCTGCCACAAAGACGTCTCCGTCGTCGTCAGGGAGGGCAGTTAATATAAATTCTCTACATAAGCTTGTGCATGATATGCACACAACTACACGATGACAACATGATTAGTAAAGAGGCATACGGAGTAGACGATAACAAGCACTCCGATGTGACGAATGCGACTTATGCGTCAACCTGTGGTCATTGCTACATGAGCTGGTCAGGTGAGAAGAACAACAGAAAAAACTTCACAAACTTGGTAAAACTAGATGGGCGATGACATTCTCCTTCCCGGACAATTTCGGTGCCCAATTACGAAGATGCAAATAATGAAGCGCTTGACTTTCGTAAATTTCCACCGCCACCAATGGTATGTCCCGGAGATCGAATGAGAGTCGTGCGATGCAAGCGCTCCGTGGGCAACCTCTTATTCCAATCCAAGCTATATGTATATATGGTTAACGACTACGTAGAATTTTCTCTATGTGGTCGCGACTATTATTATGGGTAGTTTCGAGGTACAGCAGACGTTGGGTCAGATGTTCGACATCTGTGTCCAGGTACTTGGTCTGCTCCTCTAGCTTCAGGCGTAGAAGTGGCAAAGATAGTGACGCAAACCTGATAGAAGAAGAATGTACATATTGAATCAGCAAAATGTTCTTAGACCACTCAGCAGCAACATAGGGTCAATCTATACATCTTGCCAACGCCTTCGTATGTTACAACTTCGTTCGGCAAGCTTCCAAGCTCATTGAGCGTGAGTCGGGCCAGGCGCTGTTCCCGCTGCTTTGCCGCGATCTGGGACCGAGTAACACCAATCTGTTGCTGTGCTGCGACTGCTTGCGTCTCGATCTCTCGTGCGAGCTATGCATTGGACGTCGACGGTTAGTTGAGTGAGCGTACGTAATAGAGAGTCTTGCATTGGATGGAGCCATATGACACGAACCTTGTGCAGGGCGTCGTTTGGTATAGACATGATTGAGCTGTGTTCACCTGTCTATCCTCTCCTCCGTTCCTCATCTAACTCTCTCTAATAACTGTGTTGCCTGCCTGCCTGCGTGGTGCTCGTGAGTAGGGTGCTCGTGAGTGGGTTACGAACACGCAATCTGAGCACGTGATCAGTACGTTGGATCAGTACATTGTTGACGGGCTCGTGATTCATCATTCAATCGAAGCTTTCGTCGCGTCAATTTAGTATGGTAATCATAGTTGTATATTCTGTTGCGCTCCTTGGATTGGAGAGGGATTAGGTTTGTTTTTGGTGTGGATAAATACCACGCGGTGCAGATGTGGTTTAACAAAGTTGTCATTGTCCGCAGAGCTTGTAAAGGCTTTCCAAACGAACTCCAACGAGGTTGATGCATTATAGTATAGTTAGTATCAATGATCCATTTTCAAGCTTTTTCGTATTTGCATTTGTTTTCATTACAATGTGCCATATGCTGGCTGGGTGTACCAATATTAATTATCTCGAGAGGCTTGAAACGCAACATAGGCGTTTAATGAATGTCAATATCAATATTGGGTTTAGGCTCTGCTGACGAACTAAATATTTATTTCTACTCACATTTATTTCTACTCACAGCGAGCAATATTCATATTCAATAGTGTACAAATGTAGTAGTAGTATTATTTTCTCAATTGTTATTATTTCTTCTTAACTTGTATGTCCAAAAATAACGAAAATGGGGCAGCTTTGGGTCTAAAAATGGCAGTGTTCCTCCCCCCCTAGCCTAGGTCGGAAAAATAACAATGGCCAAACAGGGCACAAAAGTCTAATAAATTCTCGTTTTTGTGTGCTGTGCGGCATTGCCAATAATTTTTTTTGAAGAAGCCGAGCATTTCATATCTCTCTGGAGAACTAAGGCTATTTATTAAAAAGGCACATACGCGGGCCCGAATGACCGCGATGGAGATGAGAAAGTTAGTTATAATAAATTAATGGTCCCATCAATATAGCCCAACCAATAGGTAGGTACCTACCTACCCACCTAGGGTAGTAATTTCTCTCATAAGGCACGGGCCGTCTGTCTTTATTCAAATTCGTTTCACTCTAGATGATGATGCACAATGCACAACTGCAATTTTGGTGTCCCGACGGCCCTTAAATATACCCATCTCACAGCTACAATAATCACATTTTAACATATATTGATAAATACTGGCGCGGGACTCAATTTCATCCCCCGCCAGTAATAGGCCGCGGCGATAGATAATTCTCCCGGTGGCCTCATCGCATCGACGATGATAATAGGAGGCACGTACATAGAACATAGATGGAGAGGGAATGAATATATTGAACAGATACTTGTAGAAATACGGTAGATAAACACGACTTTCTGAATTGACCCATATCGATAACTACATATACTCCCAAATGGCGACGATCGTGCGTCAATCAAGTGGTCACCGGGTCCGGGTCGTCCACTATGTAGGTACATACGTAGGTAGTGTGGATGATGCTTCGATCCTTCAGGGGAGTTGATACGCGCGACGCGGCGCGAGACACCTTCGTACATATCAATATCAGCCCTCGTACGCATCCCAGTGAACCTCTATAAGGACTCGTAGTCGTGAAGGAAAGTCAGGTTTCAGGCGCCTCTGGGCGTCGTCGCTTTCGCCTCCGATAAGTACAAAGCTCTGCGTGCAGCCCTAGTTATTATCTGCCCTTTTTTACCGCCTAACCTTTAGGATCGCCCAGCACCCGACAATCTGACAGAAGCCTAGCAATAATCCCTTCCAGCCTCTGTTTACCCTTGATGAGGATTATGGGATCGCGCGTCAAAGAAGAATGAGTCCTAATGAGGCGCGTCCGGGGTCGAGGAGTTGACGTTTCGGCTAATTATCACGTTTTGATAGCGGCCGGGCAGTCCTAAATTCTAACAAGTTCTAATGTTTCGAATTGCCCTCTGGCACGTGATGAAGGTGTGCTCCAATGTGAGGTACCTACCTTCTTGTACATATGTACATGGAATGGGTGCCAACTTCCAAGTTACATGAGTGGGACCACTGATAAGATAAGATAAGACAAAAAAATTGGGTTGCAATCACACATGTAGCGCGGCGCTCGGCTTGTCACAATCTTTTTTTCTGATCCGCCACGAATCTGTATTGGCTCAGAGCGGCGAGACGTTCGACATCAACATGACACCATCTCGTCAAATACGGGAAAGGAGAGATTCGTTGGAGGAAAGTTTAGTATCGGACGACGACTTCGATGGAGAAATGCTTGATGGGGTTCTGTCGCAAAGCGAAGATGACACAGACAGCGAAGACATGGACTCGGGTCCTGATGAGAGTGGAAGCGACTTGGAATTCGATACCTTAAGAGAAAACCTCGGGGCAGCCACTGACAGCACCAAAGCGCTTGATACTTCGGAGCGAGAACCTGATTTCCGTATTGTCCAGGATGCAAATGGCGGCGAAAGATATGAGTACGACGAGGTTGATCCTATTTACGACAGCGACGATACGGACGCTCAGGGTCCAGTGAATACTATCGGTGATATCCCTCTATCCTTTTATGATTCATATCCACACATTGGGTATGACATCAACGGCAAGAAGATTATGCGCCCTGCCACGGGTGAAGCTCTCGATGCCCTGTTAGACAGCATTGAGCTGCCTAAAGGCTGGACTGGATTGACTGATCCAGAGACGGGAAAGCCGCTCAATTTGAGCCAAGGTGAACTTGAGCTGCTGCGTAGGCTTCAAATGTGTGAAGTTCCAGTACAAGACCATGATGCTTATCCAGTATGAATACTCCGATCCAAAATTGTCATTCAGTGGCTAACGCGGAACTCACAGGATATGGTGCCATATTTCACCGGCATTGAAGAAACAATGCCCCTTAGCGCTGCTCCAGAACCTAAGCGACGGTTTGTCCCATCGAAGCATGAAGCTAAGAGAATTGCGCAACTCGTTCGTGCTATCAAAGAAGGGCGAATCCTTCCATACAAGCCCTCCGTCAGTAAGCAGGAGCAGGAGGAAGGTGAAGAGGAAGCACATTACGACATTTGGGCCAACGAAGAGCCCAGGGATCCTCACATAATGAATGTTCCGGCGCCGAAGCTCGCGCCCCCTGGATACGACATGAGTTATAATCCTCCTCAGGAGTATTTGCCCACGGCAGATGAGAGATTGGCTTGGGAAGAGGCCGAGCCAGAAGAAAGAGAGAAAGAATATCTTCCGGTCAGATTTGATGCTTTGCGTACAGTTCCCGGTTATGGCCAGTTTGTCAAGGAACGATTCGAAAGATGCTTGGATCTATACCTGGCCCCAAGGGTACGAAAGAACAGACTCAACATTGATCCTAATTCCTTACTACCGCAGCTACCGAAACCAGAGGACCTCAGACCATTCCCTACCATATGCCAAACCATTTTCAGAGGCCATGAGGGTCGTGTGCGGTCAGTTTCTTTTAGCCCTGATGGAGAATGGCTTGCAACAGGGGGGGACGACGGCACAGTGCGCGTCTGGGCCATTAACGGGCACCAAGAGTGGATGGTAAAGCTCAGTGCCGAAGAAGCTGTCGATAGTGTCAAGTGGCGGCCAAACTTGACCACTTTCATTCTTGCGGCCGCCAGCGGTGAAGACCTCTTTTTCATGGTGCCTCCTCTTTGCAGTGATGCGACAGATAGGTCGAGCCGGGCTATTTTGGACGCTGGTTTTGGATATGGAACAAGCTCTGGGCCAGCGGGAAGCGTTGCAGCGAGGCTAAATTCTGGGAAGTGGTCGAGACCTGGGTCTAAGCTTGAGAGTGCTGGCGTCTTACTGAAAGCCACTGTCAGATCCGCGATAAAAACTTTGCACTGGCACAGACGCGGAGACTTTATATGCTCTGTATCCCCAACGGGACAACGAAGCTCTGTGGCAATTCATACACTCTCTAAACACCTAAGCCAAATCCCGTTTCGCCGCTTGCCCGGTCTTGCACAGACGGCCCAGTTCCACCCATCTCGTCCACTGTTCTTTGTTGCCACACAAAGAATGATACGCTGTTATGATCTACAAAAGCAAGAACTTGTCAAGGTACTTCAACCGGGAGCTCGATGGATATCCTCGTTTGACATTCATCCTGGCGGTGACAATATCATTGTCGGTTCATATGACCGGCGACTACTCTGGCACGACTTGGATCTCTCCAATAGGCCATATAAGACGATGAGATTCCACGACGAGGCTATACGCGCAGTCAGATATCACAAGGTGCTCCCTCTTTTTGCGGATGCTAGCGACGATGGCACTTTGCAAATTTTCCACGGAAAAGTGGTCAGCGATTTGATGGAAAATGCCAGAATTGTGCCAGTAAAAATGTTAAGAGGTCATTCTGTTGTCAACAAGCTGGGCGTCATGGACATCGACTGGCATCCTCGACATCCATGGTGTCTCAGTGCTGGTGCAGACGGCCTATGCAGATTATGGACTTAGGTTATTAGTCTTTGACGCATCGTGCACTTAATGAGTGGATACAGTAAGCCCATATCTGGATGAGTTTCAAAAGAAAGAAGGAGGAATTCATTCGCCCTCCACCCTCCACCGAAGTTATGCATCGATAACCGATCATACGCCACGACTATATCGCCAAGTTGATTGTTCATAACCGATTTGTTCAAGAATCGCCCCTGCTTGCTCTTGTTTATTACCATTGTGAAAATATGTCGACAGACGATGGCTGATCAGTTGCATGAGCGAAAAAAGCTGAACAAATATGTATAATTCGGATTATCGCTTTGGGGCAATCAATTATGAGGATCATTGCATACATAATCAGGTTATATATATATGAGGAGAGGCTGAACGAATTGAATAAAAGGTTCTAGGTCAACTAAAAGCTCAAATGACGGACGCTACGTCGTGCATCCTCTTCGCCGACTCGAAGCGTGCTAACTTGACAAGAGTATCGTAGAAGTACTCGGTTACAATTCTTTCTCCACTTGCTTCGCCTTCTGTTGTGCAGCTTCTTCACCAAGTCTTAATTGCCCTACCGCCCACCTCCATCCTTGCGAGGCTGCTGCCCCCAATTTTGCGAATACTGTCCCAGCTGGCGATGAAGTTCCATACTTGAAGTACGTGTACTGCTTGCGTGCCATGGCTTTGAGATCCTCGAGCTTAGAGCCTTGAGGAACAGGTATGCCATAGCTATCAAGATATGTTTTGAGCTCGGATTCGGTCCAAGATCTGAATGCTTCCTCTTGAGCAGATGCTGTAGCGGATGCGAGGTAGCTGGTGACAGAGGCGAAGCGGCTTCCGCCGGCGTTGGATGCAGACGAATACGCAGATGATGCAGCAATTGCTAGCTCTTCTTTCGTAATATCCTTTTTCTCTGCTGCCTTTTTTGCAGCATCATCGCCAAGACTGGATAGATATGCTTTCAAGTTGTCGGAGCTAAAATCGTCAAACGTCCAAGCTTGCCAGCCTGAAGCCGCTTTATGGGCATGTTTTCGCACGGTAGCTCGCAAAGAATCTATGCTCGATTCATGCGGAACGGGGATGCCTCGTGCGTCCAAGTAGGCTTTAAGTCGGCTCTCCGACCACAAACTCATTGCCTGATTGAACGCTTCATCAGCTGCATGCGAGGCGCCATCGGTGGCTTTAGCATATTCATTTTTGGCGTTCGATGTCGCGGCTCCCATAGCTGAACTAGCCTTGGCTTGCATGTTGTCTCCCATCATACTGGCTCGGTGTTTACGAATCAGTGCTCTGAGCTCATTTTCCTTTGTGCCTTGCGGAACAGGAATATTGTTCTTGTCGCAGAAGTCTTTTAAGTTTGAATTACTCCAGGCGTCGATAATGCTGTCAGTGAGAGTGGCGTAAGCCGCCTGAGCGCTGGCACTGGCGCTGGCAGCTTGTTGCTTAGCTTTAAGGAAGCCCAACCGGGAATTGCGACGTACGGCGGCCACTAGTTTATCACGCGTGGTAGGTTGGGGTACTGGAATGCCGTACTTATCCAGCCAAGCCTTGAAGTCTGAGTCGCTCCAGGATTGATATAACCAATTACCAGGGTACGCTGCGGTCTCGCCTGCTTGCTTGGCGGCTGTCTCATAGCCCATACGAGCTTTCTGTAAGAGGCTATCCCGTTGTCGTGGTTGTGGTACTACGCTCACATGTGATGGTTAGCATTGCGTGTCGATATACAGACATGTCGACTGCAGGAAGCATCACAACATGTGGCACCCATCATCCAATCTAAGAGACTGAGTTTCGAATTGGAGACGAAGTGCCGAGTGCGAGGACTTATTGAGTGAGCATACCTGGTATCCCTTGCTTATCGCAAAATGCCTTTAGCTGGCTGTCGGACCATGTGTCCAAAATCCAGTCCTTGGCGTTGGCCCATCCCTGCAGCGCAGCGTCCTCGGTCTCGTACCAGTTAGACTTCACCTGCGTCAAGAGATTATCTTTGGATTCTTCAGCTGCCGTTTGCACATCTTGGCCCTTTTCCCGCAGGTAAGCGCTGAGCTCTGCAATATTCCAGCGACTGTAAGGCTGAAAGACAGCATCATTCCAATGGCTCTCGACCAGAGCCTCCAGATCTTTGCGATCGGACGCCTTGGGATAGGAGATATCATGGTCAGCGAGCCACCGCTCAAGCTCTGTCTGATGCCATTTATTGTACACTGCGGCCACGACATTAGACTTAATAGCCCTGATGGTGACTCAAGAGGCGAATCTGAGGCGTGGCATGTAGAGACAAACCTGCTTTCGAGCCTGGGAACCAACTACTAGCAGCAGCAGCAGAGAAGGCAAAGTAAGCCGTGAAGAGAAGGCGTGTGCACTTCATTTTATGCGAGTGGATAAGAAGATGGCTTTTAGTTTCAGTGACGATCCCGAGGAGGAGTGCGAAGAGATGAAGATATTGCAAATGTTGAAAGGGCCCAAACGGAGATGAGACGAGGGTTGTGGAAAGTTGGCCTTGCGGGCAGCTGCCATCAGTGATGACGACGTGAGTGGCACTTGACAAGGCGTGTCTATCACGTCACCGTGTGATATTGAAAACCAGAGGTAGGTAGCCAATTGTCTGAGCGGGGCTGCCTGCAAACAGGAGTTTGGGCAGGCACAAGCAGCAGGTAGTGTCTTAGGTACCTACCTTTGAGAAGGCTATGCCTTAACTTTAAAGCAGGATATACGGCATCATCACGTCGCCGCTACGCGAATCTGATGGCTGCCGGGAGCAATGGTCCGTTCTTGGAGACCTGGTACCTACATGAGGCCGTTATCTACGTGAGGACAGCCAGCAGAAAATTGGAGTGCTATTTTGCCAATCGATGCGCTGACATAAACATACTATTTGCCACAATACATAGGCAGATGTGTTCTGCGGTTCTTGTAAATCGCGCTTGGTGATACCGTTGGTACCTATCAGGAATGTGTTCACTAATGTGATCGAGTACCTACCTAGACCCAAACAGGTGCGCGAGATATCCCGCCACAATGACGTAGGTGACACAGTGACCCTAAAAGACAAACCGCCGAATGACGTTTCGTTTTTTCTTCTAGAGAGGAAGAAAAGCCAAGACCAAGAGACTTGCATCAAAGCGATGTGGGCTGATACTGTTGCTTAGCGTGGTTGCCTTGTGTGTTAGACACATACAAATCGAACAAACAAATGTCCAAACGTACCCACGGCTGTGTTACACTATACGTGGATGAGGAAGTTGGCATTAGAAACTTGAGAGTATCACTCCTTGAGGGTCCAGACGATCTGAGAACAGCACTTAATACGATCAAAGAGCCCACCGATGATTTGTTTGCATTGCTTGCTGAGCATCCACAACAGGTGGCCATTGATTTATTGAATACTATAATGGTACGCATTTGATCTCTTCAGCTGCCTATGCTAAGCACAATGGGCTGTATGTCTGTATGTAGGGAGTAATACCCAAAGCAAGTACAGTGAAGTTGAAATGTTTGCGTCAAGCGTAGAAATTAACGGTCTGTGTTGAAACTTTTAGCTTGCCGCAAGGAATTTTTGGGTTAGGGGGTGGGGGGTAGTTCAAATCGGGGAGGATTGCTCACGTCTTTCTTCTTCGCCTGTACCTCAGCTATAGCATCAACATAATGTTCATGGCCGATTTTATTCTTGCCTGATCGCAAGGCTATCATGCCAGCCTCGACGCACACAGCTTTCAGCATAGCTCCACCAAACTCATCAGTGCTTCTTGCAAGCTCTCCCCAGTTGACACCAGGGTCGACTCTCATCTTCCTAGAGTGGATTTTTAGAATCTGAGCACGAGCTTCTTCGTTAGGTAAAGGAAACTCTATCTTCCGGTCGAGTCGACCGGATCGAAGCAGAGCAGGATCAAGGACATCAACACGGTTTGTCGCAGCGAGAACCTTAATACGATCGTCGGAGGCGAACCCATCTAGCTGATTTAAAAGTTCGAGCATAGTTCTTTGCACCTCGCGATCACCGCTTTTCTCGCTATCGAATCGCTTGGTGCCGACTGCATCCAATTCATCGATGAAAATTATGGCTGGAGCCTTTTCTTTTGCGAGTGCGAAACAGTCGCGTACTAGCTTTGCCCCATCGCCGATGAACATTTGCACAAGTTGAGGACCTGCTAATTTGAGAAAAGTCGCATCTGTCTGCGCAGCACAGGCTCTCGCTAATAGCGTTTTGCCGGTACCTGGTGGTCCATACATTAACGCACCTACGACATGGTCAGCCATTATGATCAGTCTCAAAGTAATGATTGATACGTCCTGAAATTCGGACTTCTCGCGTGCACCGTCACACTTTCATACCTTTGGGTGCCTTGATACCAATTTTTTTGAATCTATCGGCCTCTTTCATTGGCCACACGATGGCCTCAACCAGTTCTTCGATTTGTTTATCCAATCCACCGACATCAGTATACTGCTCAGTAGGTTTCTCGTCAACCTCCATGGCTTTCACTCTGCTATCGTATTCTGCTGGTAGTGTGTCCAAAATGAGGTAGGAATCTTTGTTAACGCCGATAAGATCGGCAGGTTTCAATTTATCGGAGTCAACCAGACCAATGAGTGGCAAAAAAATTGTTTGCCGTGTCGATGTCTTGATGACGGCGGATTTGCCCACGCGGGTCGCGTCCAGATCGATGTTCGCACCTTCTTCAGATGACTCTGCCGTGGGATCGAGATCCAGTAGTTCCACAACATTTCCCACAAGATATGGGAGTTGTCTAAAACAGGTGAGCGTGTGAATACAATTAAAGTCACTACTGGGATATGCAAATGTACCTGTTGTTTGCTATCTTGTCCAAATTGTCCTTTATCTTTTCACCCATTGCGGCCTTCTCATGCGAGAGCCTCGAGAACTCACTCTTGTTGATTCTGGAGTCGTTCTCTAGAAGTCTCTTTCGAGTCAAGATATCTTGAGTACCAAGACTCAGTATTTCTTCATCCAATATGTCGTCATCATCATTGCTATTGCCTCTTTTGTCATCATCTTCTTTGTGTCCAATCTCCTTAGAGGCGCTTTCTTGTCTTTTGTCATCTCCGTCTCTGCGGTCAAGATCGTCGAGTTCTTCGAGAGTTGACATTGTAACTTCGTTGGCGATATACTACAGATGCAACAAAAGCCGTTGAAGCAGACTGAGAATGTGAGCTGCGGCAAGATTCCGGTCAAAGCTTTTGCTCTTGTCCTCTCGTTTTTGTCGGTTTGCTAGCCGTAGTAATCGAGATAGGTAGAGCGAGATTTGTGTCTTGTAGGCGAAGGTATGGGGACAAGCTGAAGTTGATGTTATGTACGTAGTGACTCGGAATACAGCTAGGCAGTAGCCCGTTGGCGCGTACGTAAGTTGTATGTAAAACATTGGGTACTCCGTACGGATTACACATGTAGGTACCTCCTACATAGGTAATGTATTTCGAATCTTCGATAACCCTACCGACTGTGGGGCACTTTCGATACATTAGGTTAGGACTAGGTACCTACGCATGTACCTACCTCCGACCTGTAGGAGGTACCTAGGTATGTACTTAATTCTACAAACAAGATGCAGCGGTACCTAGCCCTCTACTCCGTAGGTACATACTCGTGCTACCTAGTACTCCGTATGTAGTGGGCAGTGTTGTCCATCTATCTACATCTATCTACATCTATCGACCCGCGCAAAATGTAGATGATTAGTCATCACGCCTATCTCAGATAGATAGATGTAGGCTACATGTAGATGAATGTAGATGACATAGATCATTGTAGATAGATGGGTTGGT
>SRQH01000667.1:0-14407 GCA_018360345.1 Claviceps sp. LM84 group G4
ATACCCCATGACGGCGTAGGTCCAGGATGGGGACTTCTTCAGGCCCAGGGTCGGCAAGCCGCATCTTCTTCTTTTGATGTCGCCACAGGTCGTCTCCGGCAGAATAGTATCTTTGGCCAGTCTCTCGCAGTCGTTTGTTCGCCGCATGATGTGTTATGGAACCAGCATCCCGCTCTGACGCTATAAGTTCCCGCTCCAAACGAATCGTTTCCTTCTCCTGCAAGGCTAGCTCTATTCCAAGTGATGCTAGCCGAAGGCTTGCATCGGGATCAACATAGGGCAGCTCCTGGTCTGGCGCGACAGATGGCTCAACCTCGCTCTGAAGAGCCTTGAAGGCATCTTTGAGCTGTTGCGATGCACGTCGCGCCGTTTCATACCGATTCTCTTTCTCCAGTCTTGTGGTTTCCAGTCTGCTTGGACGGATAGCCAGTCCGGGTGGGCTGCCTTTGGGCGAACCCGTAGTCGTACCAATTGGCAGCGGGGAGTCTGACATTTTGCTTTTTTGCCGATGATGTCGTCTCTGAGACTCTGCGTTGTTGAAGAAATCAGTCTTGCGTTGGGTGACAATGGGGTGCTACTGATAACTTATAAGTTATGGGTAGCGAAAAGAGTATGTAGAGCGGCGTGGGACAGTACCTACCTACCTAGTATACTGTATGACTCAAACTTAAACTTTGCGCATTTATATTTCGGACGTAGACGTGGCACCTTAGAGAGCCTCGGCAAAACGCAGCCACAACGAAAAATCGAAAAATCGAAAAATCAGATTATCACGAAATCAGGAAATCAGGAAATCAGGAATTCGGGAATTCAGGAAATCAGGAAATCTCGCTTTTATAATGTTGGAATCGCTGCGGATGTGGCTTAGGGCTACTGATCAGTGACTGTTGACAACTGTACCAGACTACCAGTGTACGTGGCTACTGACAACTGCACGTGTGACGTGGCTTGCCAGTGTGCCACTGGCTAGGTACTGTGTGTAGATAGCTTCCATGAATACCCCACGCGTATACGCAACGCACGCTCGCGGATTGGCCCCCATGACAACGATACCACCAGCCTTGTTTCGACCGAATCTCACAATAAGGACAAGAACCTGCCAGAGGAGTTTGCTAATGCTAAGGAGCGATCTGCTGGCCTTAATTTGGTCGAGCGCAACAAGAAAAAGAAGAAGTTTCTGTCAGGGGGATTGGCTCTGAAGGGACTTGCAAGAGAGAAGACTACGGCGCAATGGACGACGCCGTGGCATGTAAAGCTGACCACCATGCCGTGGATTAATTTCCTTCGGGACTTGGACAGCTATTATCGGCCGGTTGCAAGACTGGTACCTTGAAGATGAATTCTGGCGCGTGGAGATTGACGAGACCTTGGGGTGATGACGTCTGGTGTGATGACGTCTGGTGTGATGAACGCGATGTGTGTTGCTTTTGTGTGTCTTTCATTTTTACAAATTGTTTTTCCTTTGTGTGACCGACCAATCACGGTTGTTGATTGATGATCTTGGACTTTGAGATCTATGTGTGTTCACTTCGAGCACCTTACGTCTATGTTCGTTTGTGGCTACGTGCGCGATTCCTCTGCTGCTTCGAGAGGCTTCGATGAAGAGAAAGTTTGCGAGTGTTGGAATCGCGCGACACGGAATATCGTCGGATATTCCAGGAGATGTACCGCGTGCGGAGTGGTGGGCTCAACAATAAAGCCCGCGTTCCCCGCACGCGAACCTCACCCTTTCTCTTAGAACAGAAGCTATGTATGTATTATAACTTATAAAGAATCGCTGAAGTCTGGCTGGTCCCACACATGTACAGTGGCCCCAATCAAAGAACGCGAAAATTCCCCCACTTTTGGTCGCGACGCGTCAATTTTGCTTCATTCACGAATCAACCCATCATCTTTGAGCAGCCATGGAGACGCCCGAACGCCCTTTAAAGCCATTTAAAAAACATTTGACGGCACGCACTAGGAATCGCGTGTGGTCAGCCTTGACAGGAGGCGCCTCGGCCAAGCAGATCGCTCAGGACGAGGGGATCCTCCCAAGCCTCGTTTATGGCATTAAAAAACGCTTCGAGAAGCAAGATTGGGGGATCTCACCGAAAGGGCGAGGGCGCCCGAACGAGCTTACGAAACACAATTTGCGACGCATCAAGTCAAACGTCAATGAAGAGCCATTTACCATGACCCGAGATCTTTAGGAAAAATGCGCTTCTCATGTTTGTCAGGAGACAATTAGACAACACCTTAATGCCGAGGAACTTGTGCATCGCAAGGCCGCACAACGCCCGCATCTCACCGCAGAACATGCCTTTAAAAGGCTTCAATTCGCGCTTGAGCATCGTGACAAGCTGCTTGCGTGGTTTCGTCGCGTTTAATGGACAGATGAATGCTCTGTCGCGCGCGGCGATGGACAGGTCCAGGAGTGGGTTTGGCGCCCTGCCGGTCAGAACTGCACCTTGAACTTGTATTTACGATAGCTCAGTTTCTAACCAAGGGATTTGATTCATTTTAGGCTCTCTCGCAATCCAAATCGAATATGTACAGGCCAGAATAAAAAAGACGCGACATAGTCTTATGTTTTGGGGTGGAATTCTCTACGACAAAAAGGGTCCTCTGATCGTCCTCCCGGGGGACCCCGACTCGAAGAGAGGTGGCGTCACAAGCGCAGTTTACTGTGAACACCTCAAGGAAATCATCCCAACCATGCACTTTGGTGATACTATCTTCGTGCATGACAACGCGCCGATTCACACAGCCAGAAACGTGAAAAAATGCCTCGAGGATCTAGGGGTCACTCCTCTGCCATGGCCACCATACAGCCCCGACCTGAATCCCATTGAGAACCTCTGGTCATGCCTCAAACAACGAATTTTCAAGCGGGATCCGAATATGGGGCTTATGAAGAGTAACCAGGCCGCCTTGGAACACCTGGAAAAAATTGCGACAAATGTTTGGGAAGATATGGAAATACAGCTTGTTAACGACCTGATCGACAGCATGCCTCGCCGTCTTCAGGCTGTGATAGATTCCAAGGGTTGGTATACAAAGTATTGAGGCATTCAATTGATTAAGCCTTCATGATTCTATAGACTCTTCTCAACCACATATTTTTGACATTTTAAATGGCCAGATTGCGAAAAAGTGAAATAAATAGACGTGCTGATTCATTATGAAGTCCAATGTGGTGTTGGGCGTTATTTTTGCGGAGTGGCTGTACAAGCTCATACAGTCCACAAGCTCAGGGAATGCACGAGCTTGGACGGCTATGTAGTTGTAAAATGTGGAGGCTGGCCTTTAAGGCCGCCTACAAGCTTATGGGCCGCGCCTAATTGTAATAAGCATGTGGCGACCTTATAGCCCTTGTACAGAATGGGGGTCACAGGTATGTAATTGTGACTTCGCCCATCCAAGCCCAGCGACTGCCCTCATCACCAGCGCGCTCGCCCGCCCTTCTTCTGATCTTCCGCCCTTTCTAATGTCGGCCCTCCGGCGAACAATGGCCACCGCGCCATCTGCCGCCTCTGCCGCCCTGAAGCAGGCTGGCAAGGTGGTCTGCATTGGTCGCAACTACGCGTACGTTCACCTCGGCGTCTAGTCGTTCCTTAATGCTTATCGCTCTCGTATATCTCATCTTCCCGGCGCTAGCAAAAAGAGAGGAGATGCGAGGGAAGGAGAGCTCAAGCTGATTTATTACCAATAATCGCAGCGATCACATTGCCGAACTGCAGAACATGAAGCCCAAGAAGCCCTTTTTCTTTCTCAAGCCGCCTTCTTCAATGATACTGCCTGGCGAGGGGCCGTGTTTGCAGCCCAAGGGTGTGAAAATGCATTACGAGGTAGAACTGGCGCTGATTATTGGGAAAATGGTAAGGGACTTGAGTGCAGATGATGGACAGGGGGCTATGGAGGCTATTCGGGGTATGTTCCTCCCCCCTTACGTTTCCCCGTGTTTCTTTTTACTTGACTCTAGTGGCAAGTGTTGCATAGCTTCACACCTTGCTTATGTTGTTTTCTAGCCTACGCTGTTGCAATTGACATGACGGCGCGAAATGTGCAAGACGAGGCCAAGAAGAAGGGCCTCCCGTGGGATATTGCTAAGGGCTTCGACACTTTTCTCCCCATGAGCAACGTGATTCCCAAAACAGCGATCGCGGATCCGCAGAATGTAGAGCTGTTTCTGGACGTAAACGGCCAATTGAGGCAGAGGGGTTCTACAGGACTAATGATTTATCGTATTCCGAGGATTATTAGCGACATCTCTAAGGTCATGACGCTGCATCCGGGGGACATTGTGCTGACGGGCACGCCGGCGGGTGTTGGACCCGTGGTGCCGGGGGATGTGATGCGAGCGGGCGTGAGAGTCGATGGGAGGGAGCTGAAGGAGGGAACAATGGAGGTTCGTGTAGAGCAGTCGCCTTGCTCATATGAGTTTTCCGAGACGTAAGGTTGAGGCTGATGGGTTTCATTTCCTTCATTACTTCTTCCCATTTCCGCCAGGAATTTTCATTGACACAAGGCTCATGTCGAAACAATGAAAGTCGTTCGGTGTTGTCGTGCACTATGCGATGTAGACTAATTGCTCAATGCATCAATTGGTGCACTAATAGAGATATCCAATAGCTTCGCCTTTTTCCTTTGATATTTTTATTGTTATACAGCGTTGTTAACTCCTTCCTTTCTCATAATTGCCCAATCGACCTCGTCCATCCCCTTCTTCTGCCTCCCCGAGTTCGTCTTCGAATTCTCGAGTCAATCCGTTGCCTCATGTTGACACCACGACGTTGGGATCCTGTATGGAGCCCGGCTTGGGCGCCCAGTCAGCCAGCTCTCCACACTTTCCGCAGCGTCTCTTCTCGTCGTTATCCTTGAAGTCCTCCACGGCAGACTTGATCTGGCTACCCAAGTCGGTGCAGTGAAAGGCTGCTTCGTGGACAATGACAGCTTCGGCGCCGGGACCGGCACGCGCGCAAGACGCGCAGTACCAACGCATGCGGTCAATGGAATCTGCGGGACGACGCTGCTCGATGACGAGGCCGATTGTGTTGGCGAAGCGGACGGGGTTGTGTGGGGTGTTGGGCGGGAGGAGGAACATGTCGCCTTGGCGAATTATTATGTCGCGGAAAATGCCGTCATCGACAACTTTGAGCATCATGGCACCGCGGTGCTGATAGAACCACTCGGGAGTTTGGTTGATATGGTAGTCGGTGCGGGCGTTGGGCCCGCCGACGATCTGGGGTGTATTAGGAATAGTAGACAACGATGTGAGAGAGATGGAGTATGGACAGAGAAAGACATATTCAAATAACTCACCATGACAGTGAAGTCCTCATTATACACGCAGTAGTTATTGACGGGTGGCTGAAGCAAGTGTGAGTTTCTATCGAGCCTGGAAGCGTGAGCATATCGGGGACTTGGACCTTGCAGTCGCGGTCAAGGATACGTAGCCAGGCGAGTGGTGAGGTTGGTCTTGAGATTGATCATGACGCGAGGTAAGTGATGCGGGGGGGGGTCTCAGAGCGGACTCACCACTTGGGCAGGTTGATTGGAGGGCCGAGCATGTTGGTGAGGGTGATGTATGGGCCAGTTGGGCGGGGTGACAATGACATGCGAAGCGCGATGAGCTGAAGGTCCGAAGAACGGTTTGGACCCGGGAGCCCGGATTACGATTTTCTATGAGGGGTACATGAGGTACAGTAACTCAGCTAGCTGCTGGGAAGCACGTGCTAGGTAGGTAGTACAGCACCAATTGACGCGCTGTGCTACCTGCCGGTGAACTCCCCAGTGCAACCCGCCGCTCTACCAAATCGATGATCATTCGCAACAAAGCTAACCTGCTCAAAATCGCTCATGATTTGATTGTTTCCTCCCGTTTCCGCATGTCCGCCCACTACAGTACACTCAGTGCCCCTATTCTACGAAACCCGTATTTTCCTTCATATTTCCATCTCTTGCTTCTTCTTGCTCTCCTCCTCTATCTCTCTAGACCCCTAGTCCTCCTCGCGTCTTAAAATACGCGTTTTACCATGAACCACGCCGACCATGATAATGCCGCCACGAAACACGGCAACATGGACCACGACCACGGCGGTCACGGCGGCATGGATGACATGTGCAGCATGAGCGTACGCTAATCGCCCCATCATACACATGTCATAGCTTCAAGATTGCCTTCGTCGAGTTTCTCGCTGCTAAACTGGCCACTACACGTAGATGCTTTTCACATGGGACACTAAGAACCTCTGCATCGTCTTCCGCCAATGGCATGTCCGGTCTACACCCGGCCTCATTGCCTCTCTCATCGCCGTCATTCTTTTAGCCATGGGCTATGAGGCGCTTCGAGCCCTCTCGCGCAAATATGAAAACGCTGTCAACCGTCGCATCTCGGCTATGCCTCGTGAGCTCCACCCGCAATATTTACCCACCCTGTCTTTCTCTATCTTTCAAATGTCCTCATCTTGGCCCAACATTCAACGTCTCCCTCCCCTTCTCTTTACCATTGCGTCTCATTTCCCTTCTCTTCCATGGGATCTGCGCCAATGCTAAGTTTTCCCCTTTGTTATTTCTATTTGTTCGGTCAACTCTTTGAGACGGTCAAGATCTTACTGAGACGACGCCGTTTCTCGCGCCAGGACAAAGCCAGGAGAATGCAAGTAAACAGGGACATGTGCTCAAGGCTGTTCTTTACGGAGTGCAAAACTTCTACGCCTTCATGCTGATGTAAGCTGATCTCTCTTGTCGACGTTGCTTTTTTGGCCTATGAAACCTCATCATGAGCGTACTGACTGAAAATTGCGGTAGGCTGGTTTTCATGACGTACAATGGCTGGGTCATGATTGCGGTTTCGCTGGGGGCGTTTCTGGGATATCTTTCTTTTGGTCACTGCACTTCTTCTACCAAGGAGAATGCTTGCCATTGATTACCATAGATATTAGAAGGGCGTGCACCATCACCCTATCACATCCACCAAAATGCAATATTTCACGCTAGACTTGATGTACTACCACGGTCCGTGGACAGAATATATGCATGTAGTTGTTTCGATGAGAGGATGACAGGTAAAGGGATTGATTGAAGGAGCAACTATAGAACTGGAGAGGTCCGGGAGATATATATGGACTGAGACCGGCGATCACATGACTTGGTCTCTGGGGCTTATTGCCAGGTTCTAACACTCCCCTTGCTCCAAAGTCAACTCCGAAAGGTAGGAGATATATGTAGTTACAATGCTCAATAGAATTACAAATGTGAAAGACAACCTAAATGAGATGCCTGCTACCCTCAGTACAAAGCCCAGTGGATGGGAAAACAAGCGGTAGCACTGTCCGGCCTTTTCCCTCAAGGAGAACATGTTTGTATAACAATATGATAATAAGGAAGTAGTCGTTGAAGTGTTTGTCAGGAAGCAGGGAACTCAAGGCCCAGTGCGTTCCTGAATTTTTCGAAAGCAGGTGAGGTAGAGGTTTCGTAAGGCCATCGGCAACTTGATCGGACGAGGGTACATATTCTGTTTCTCCCTTACAAAGTGCCACTGGATGTCGATATGCTTGGTGCACGCGTGTTCTTGGGGATTCTTTGCCAGTGCGATTGCACCTTGATTCTCGCCAAAGTTCGTTGTCGTTTCGGGTTCCTGGTTCAGGAGTTCCCCCAGTAAATGTCTAAATGCTTTGACCAAATTGCTTCCTTTGTGGCCTGTGTCTGTCCCATGCACTCGGCCTCACACGATGAAAGAGCTACGGTGGGTTGTCGCTTTGCTGACCAGAGCTGATCGCGCCACTTCCTAAGCTGAATATGTAGCCAGAGGTAGAGCCTCTAGTGGAAGTGTCTCCTGCCCAGTCAGCAGCGGTAAACGCTCGCAGCGGTTGTAGTGGTCCTTTATAAACGAGCTGTAGGTCTTGTGTGCCGTTCAATTATCTGAAGAGTTGTCTCACGCCCGATATATGCGTATTCGTGGGGTCGGACATGAACCGGCTGGAACAGGACACGGTGAATGCGACGTCTGGGCGGGTGCCCAACATGAGGTACATGACCGAGCCGATGGCTTTGGCGTACCATTCGCGATCTGTCTTGGAGGCTGTCAAGGTTGCAGCAGCTTGTTCGTACTTGACTTCGGTTGCCATCGGTGTCGCGAAACGCTTGTTGCTGTTGTCCATCTGGAACTCTCCCATGACCCATAATCTTTTGGGTGTAAGCCCTCTAATTAAGGCGGATGGTGCGATTTGGGCGATCTCGAACAATTTCCATTTTTAGGTAGTGGTGCCATTCGCCCAGGTCCTCCATTTCGAATCGTTTGGAGAGGGCCGCCTTGACTATTTTTATGTCATCTAAATCGGGGCCAGCGAGGAGAAGGTCATCAACGTATATTGCCACATACAAGTTACCCTTGACGAACACGCCGAGGTCAGGCGTGCACAGAAAGATGGCTAGAGTGTTGTACCAGATTCGGAGTGACTGCTTAAGACCACATAATGCCTTATTGAGTAAGCACCAAACCTGTCTATCTCTCATTGCCCACCACCCTCTACGACCCCAATGCTGCCTGCAACTTGGTGTCGTACTCCCAGCTCAAGGCCAATGGAACCTCAATCGAACAGCACGAGCAGGGCTTCGCTCTGGCCACGGATTTTGGTCGCATCATCGCTCAAGAGAGCAGCGGCATATACTTGCTACACCTTGAGCGGGCCGGCATCGAACAATCTTCCACACGCGCGTCACTCCCTGCCTACGCCATCAAAGAGGCCTGACTCGTCCCTTGGCACGCGCGCATGGGTCACTTGAGTGAAGACAACCTGAAAGGGCAACCCGAAAAGGCTTGTCAACATGTCCTCTGGCATGCGACCACTGCCAACATCGTGCCTATGCCTCAATTGTGTAAAGTCAAGGCTGCAGGAGCTATCAACAATGAACGGTCAGTAGGATTAAGGAAGGCCTGAGGCGTCGAGAACGGCATGAGTTCTTTCTAAGATGATGCGGTTGGTGACTTCTGCGACTTCATTTTGCTGATGCTGTTCAGTCGCTATGCCCCGGCTCGTACATGCGGCAATGAACTCGGTTGATCTGTTTCCCCGGCTTGGTCTAATAGGTAGTACATAGATGCATTGTCACCACGCTCTTATCACTGCACCGTCCAAACACGCTGTCACATTTTGGACGGCTCGTTACTAGCAGGCTTCTTAGCATCCCCGTCCTCTTGGAAAACTCCCTCCTCCTCGGCCCTCAAGATGATGTCGTAATCACCGTACGACTCATTATGCTCAAGTTCAGGCTCCTCGCCGTATGCAATGCGCGCCGCGTCCACCAACAAGCGGCCCGTCATACCCCAGACTTTAAATCGGCCCTCCTGCTCCTGCTCTACCTCCTTCAAGGTCTCGCCCAAATTCCCTTCAGCGCTTGCTTTTCGTGGCTTCGCCACTCGCTGGTTGTTCACGGGCACATGAAAGTTATGCACTCGCCATGGTATGTCCTTCCACGACATCCAGGCGCCTTCGTACCATGGTCCAGGAGGCAGTTCCTGGCCCGGTCGGGGTGGCAAGTCGTCTGCCTTGAGAAAGTTGTAAAATGGGGCACTGAACACTGCAGCAACTTCGCGTGCGTCCAGCCGAGGTATCAGCGACTCATCTACCAATGGGGCCGGCAGATTGGCGTCTGGCTTGTCGGCATGCAGAAAGGCTACGCATGGTATGACCACAAGATGAGTCCTTGCCAACGACGGAGGCAAGAAACACAATGGTTCTATTCGAAAGGGTTTGGGGAGGAGCATGTCGTCCATTGGTAGACCAATTTCCTCGAACGCCTCTCTGCGCGCAATTTGATCTAGAATGCGTCCTTTAGATTAGATGAATTCTGATACGGCCAATGCTGGCTTTGACAAATTCCAAAGTCTTTTCTTGTTCGTCGTCATTGTTGCTCTGGTAATTTGACTGCTAGAACAATTCGAGCATCTCGGAGTAGACATCTTTGATGATTACCGGCCTCAAGAACGGAGATGTAGAGAACTCAACCTACACGGAGTTTCATCCTTGCTGTCAGCCTTACCCCCCGGCAGCGCCGCATGTCCAGAGAAGCTCCGCAGCGACGCAGCCCGCATGGTGATCACGACGCGTAGATCACCCCAGCGATCCGCGTATAAGAGAACCAGGACGGCAGCACGCTTCTGCGCAGGTAGTGTGTCCCATAGCGGAAAAGGGGGAGGCTTGTAGCTACGGAGTCGTTTGATAGCGGCCTGTGCAGCGAGAATTAGTGAGGGCGTATTGCGCTTGACAGGGTTGGCAATGGGTGCGAAGGGTCAGAAGAACGTACTAAAGAGAATGAATTGAGCCCCGCCATGGTAGAAGCATCATAGTAGAGGGACTCTTGATAAGGTTCCTCGGTAAGTAGGTCGAGAAGCTCTGTGAACACACCTTGCTCTTGCTCTTGCTCTTGCTCTTGCTTGTTGCTGTCGATGTGATGCCGAGTGCCGTAGGCGGTCTGGTCCACGCCAACCTCGGGCTGTGGCGCAGGCCACTCAGCCGAGACACATATAAACTCGTCCGGAAGACCGCCGACGTCACTCAAAGCATCCGCCGGTTGCTGATCTCGGAGGCACGACGGTATTTGGCTGGAGGTGCTGATTGCTTCTGTTGTCGTTGGGCTGCTGGGCTGCAACTGCTCGAGGCTCAGACGAGGTTGAGGCGATGACGTTGTCGTCGCCCTTGTTGGCATGGTCCTGACTCCTCGTAGCCTGTAGGCAATGAAGTTGGCTGAGGGAAGTGAACTGCTGATCCTGTACAGGTATTTAGGTACCTAGGGCTGTACTACAGGATGGTTCCGCTGATGACAACCAACCACCTAGCAGGTACATTAGGTATCCTCCTAATGAGGTACCTATGTACCTCATGCAGCACCTCCACAAAAATACCACAAACTGTCACATTGAGCCCACGTTGGGCCACCACGCGCAATGAACTTCGCTTGGATGTTTGAAGGCAGTTTGTATGCTCAATATTCGAGATCAGATACTGTGCATGGAAACCGAATGAGGCAATTGAATTGACGTACGTGGATGAAGGTATCTTCACGCGACGCGACGCGAATTTCATGGGGAGGCTATAGAGGTATGTACCTACCTATGTCACTGAAATTTGACTCCGATTGCCATTGTGCCTTTCCCACAGCCCGTCCTACTGGGAATCATGAAAAGGGCCCGTGTTCGTCAGACTCTCTCGCTAGATCGAGCACTTGAGCGCAACGTGAAACTTAGTAGAAATTCAGCAACCTCCTTAGTGTGGTTTCCTGACTCATTGGCACTTTAACCCATTGGAGGAAGAGTCGCGAGAGAGCAGGTATGTAGCTACGGCTGCTCGCCGTACAGCCTCAGACAGGCATCTCTCGCCTCGCAACCTGCGTGCATGACAGCTGTGTTGATTTCTCTCACCCACCTAGTCCTACAGTACGTCCATATTTGAGCATGTAATGAATTGCCGCCATGCGGCATGAAACAGGCCATCAACCGCAACCTTGCGCAACTTCTTATGACTCAAGGCTTGGGACGAATAGGTCAATGCATCAAATGACGCTGCGAATTCTTGGGCCCGAGGCCGCCCGACCTTCATCTTCAGTATTAGACAAACACGAAAACATACGCACACCCACAACTACCAGCTATCTCAATTAACGTCAAATGTTGAATTGTCTGCACGCCATAAAAAAGAATATCCATTCCGTTTACAGCGATGTCAATCTAATTATGTATCATGAATATATGCAGGCAGCAGCCAGATGACAGAGAACACGGTCTTAGGCCACGAATGACGGCGGAGGGTTATTCTTTGGCTCCCATAGAAAACGCGGAGAAAGTTTTAATTACAAGTGTGAGTTTCATATCTTTCAAGTTTCTGTCAGAGAACACAGAGAATGTTGATGAATATGGCCATCTATATAAACTCGGACCTCACTCGTCTCTCAGAATACCTCCATAAGGCTGCTTTCTAATACGGAATGAGTCGGAAAGACTAGTAGTGGGAATAGCAATAGTAAAGCAAAAGACAAAGATAGAACGAGGGACGAGAAGTCGAAGATTAGCTTCTCGATGACCTAATTCGCAAGAGTCATGTGAATCTGGAAGACGAGAAGCCAAAGTCGTTGGGGGTTGTGGCAAAGTTCTGTTTCAATTGCCCCTGAATCGCTTCCCTTCGCTTCTCTGCCTTCTCCATTTTGATTTGCTTCTCTCTTTCCTGCCGATGAGCAAGTGCCTCCTTTTGACCATCGCCTAGCCACGACACTTGAAGTCGGCTATCGGGATTGGTGCGGGACACAGCTGAAACATACCTGAGACCTTTGATCTGTTCAGTATTTCTATTTGCAAACCAATCTTTCAAACTAGATATGACAGGCATCTCATCATTGTCAGAGTCGCTGTCCCAGGCGCTCATCAATGGTGGTGCTGGTGGAGGTCGAGGCGGAGCCACATCAATTGGAAATTCGAATGAGCGAAATTCTGATGCTGATTTGTATGCTGGACCGGCTATGAGTCCTGCTTGTGATTGCGGGGGTTCTTTGTGTGCTCGTTTCGTTCCCTTGGATATCGAAGGGCTCTGGACAGAGTCCGATCGCTCACGACGCCGAGAAAATAGCGTGGCTGCCGAGAAACCTAGGTTCAAAGACGAGCGCTTCTTCATGGATGATTTTGTTGATGGTACGACGCCATCTTCAATAAAATCTTTCGAGCGTCTTGCGTCGTGGGTGGCAAGATCTGCTGTGAAGCGGTGATACTCTCCGGCGGCTCCATCATCGCTGAACTGATCATGCGCTGACAGTAATACAACATCTGGTAGACCCATTTGCAGGAAGTCTTCACCCATTCCATCTATCCTCTTGCAGTTCTCCCCGCCAAGCGATTTATGAATGTTCAGTGGTGCTGGAATAGCGTCCGACTCTGGTGACATTGGGCCCCAAGAGCTTTCCCTACTGGAGTAACAGTTTGTATCGTCGTCGGCTCCCAAAAACGGTACAAGACAACAGCCTTGAGTTATACGCTCGTTTGGCTTCGGCTCAGACCCGGTGTAATACGACGTTGGGCCAGCCGTTGTCAGAGAATCCAGAGACATCATCTGATTGTCCATGACATCCACTTGCAACCCAATAAGCTGGTGAACCTTATGTGAGGATCTTCGCGAGCATCTTGCCGGGGAACGGTAGTTGCTTCTTAGTCCTAGACCATCTCTCGGGAAGGTAGTCGTGTCGAGACTGCTGTTGTGATACTGCTGCGTGGGCAGCATGGAGCTAATGCTCAACGCACTGCTGTGGAATTCCGACGATTTTTCCCTCTCAGTGCCGAGATTGGCCCTTCGTATCCGGGTTTGAATTCCCATGAACCCCGTTGTCTCCGGCATTGAAAAGGCCGAAGATGGTAGCCGGGGAAGGGGACGATTGGCGTAACCCTGCATGAGAACAGGAGCTGATGAGCTGTCGTTAGGGTAGGTCGGGGAAGCGCTGTAGCGTCTCGGTATTTTTGATGTTGAATCTGAAGTTGAAACTGAAGTTTTGCTATGCATCAGTATTTGTCGTTTTCACATGGGTCGTCGACACACTTCAAATATGCGGCCCGGGTCTGCGGCATAGAAGCTTGCTGCTTTGTGAAGGCCGGGCTCAATAGATTGCCTTCCCATTGATACCGATCAACAGCGACGGCATTAATGCCGCCTGACAATGCGAATGGATGTCATCAAAAACAATGGCCGTTTGACAATCTATCCACTTGGAAGGAACAATGGCCCCTGCCGGGTGTGTAAAGCTGAGTCACTGATTCGAGACTGTTGCACTCTCCAAATGGGCACACCAGACTTGTCGAGTTGCAGTTGGAAGCAGCTGCCCTGATCAATAAGGCAAAAAAGAAAGAGAGAAAAAAAATCTGCCAGATCGGATGACTCGATACAATACTCATCAATATCATGGATATCAGGCTGGACTTTGTATTTTAACACAAATCCGCACACTGCCGGTTCATCCTGGACGGGAAGTCTAAAAAGCGGCGGGATGTCGCAAAAGAGCGCAAAAAGTCGGAACGGCAAGTGCCATTATCGGGCGGACTGGGCGGCGTACGGCAAAGTTGCTAAATATGGCCTCGGCGCTCGCTTGAATTGAAGATCCATCGTGTCCCGGAAGTGTGTGGTGTCCTTTGCTCTTGTTGTCAAACAATCCTCTTGGGGCTGTCTACCTGTGAATGACCGGCCACCATAGGTAGTCCGGTCCATCTCCGCAAAGAAGCATACGAATAGCGCAACATCCTTTCGCAACTTCTGTGCAGTACATATGTGCTAATAGTTTTAGGCCCAGAGGCGAGGTCCGTCCACGATCTGGACGAAACTTGCATAACTCGCCCGCTAACCGTAGATGGTAAAGATCTTCAGCATATTTTGCACAAAAAAGCACGGTCCAT
>SRQH01000668.1:0-14351 GCA_018360345.1 Claviceps sp. LM84 group G4
AGCTAAGTACCTATCTGGAGCTAGCAGGGGGCTGCATGACACTAACCGTTTTCGGAAGGATGACAGGGTGAAATAAGAAGTTATAACAGGGTGAATTAAGGTCTCCCCAGTACCTACCTGTAGCTTGGCCCGGCCTAGGTATGTACGGATGTACCTAATAGGATAGTAGGAGCCTGGAGGTAGGCAGGCACCTAGGGCTGGAGTGACTCGTATGTAATAGAAATGAGCATAGAGGATGTCCGTGAACAAGAGAGCAGCAGGAAGTTATAGGCGTGGATCGCGATTCCTGACGGGTTTACCTACCTACCTCTCCATTCACGTCTCAAAAAGGGCAAAGGGCCAAAGGCCCAAGGGTTGAAGGACAGGGGTGGTGAGATGAGGGAAGCACATGCAGGGCCCAGAGATTCACCCAGCATTTTTGCGAAACACCATCCGAGGCATTTTCCGAGAAGACGACGTATATATTGTCGAGTCGAGACCCGGAGTCTGGACAATTCACAGCAGATGAGGATGCGGGGCGGGTTCCTCGCGTAGTGACATGGGCTGCCGTAAAGTTACATAGGTACATTAGCTAGGTATGTACATACATACATACATACATATCTCCTGTTAGGTACTTATTATACGAGTACTACAGGTCAACAAGGAGGCAGAGGCCGACGTACTCACTGAGCCGTTGAGTGGCAGTTGAGCAAACGGATCGCGGGCAAAGGCATGAGGCAGAGCAGAAGGGAGGAAGAGCAGGATGCACAGCCTTGCTTGTGTCGACTTTTTCGGGCAAATTTGGAGGCCAAGGCCAACTTTGACGAGTCGATGGAAGGCAGCGCGCCAAGCACAGAATGTTTGGAGAGATGGCGGGAGGCCGCAATGTAGACGATGGGCGGAATTGGGAGAGAACAACACTTGGAGTGTGAATTGAGTCGACCAGTCACCACAAATCAGTTGAAACGAGGTAGTACAAATACAGTTGCAATGAAGCAGAAGCACCCTTGTTTGCTTTTGCGTCTCGGAGCATCGCGCATTGCATAGTGTTGGTGCATACATACATAGGTATGCAGCTAAATTGTCGCGCAATGGGCCATGGCCTTCGAGATACGAAACCAAGAGCAAAGGGAACGTGACCTTGTAGATTTACATACGGAGTATATACTGGCGGCCGACGGGATAATTGATTCGCCCCGCCAGTAGAAGGAGAATACATAGGTAATGTAGAAGAAGCTCTGAAGAGTTATTACGCTGAGTTGATAGGAATGATAGAATTTCAATCTCGTCCAGCTTCGTCGTCACCACAAATCAACAGGCAGTACGAGCCCCGAGCTTACAGATAATCTGTACGAAGTAGGTAGTCGTCGACCATCACGATCATACGCAATGGTTCATTCGCTCATCGCCGGACGTGCCGCGCCGCGCAATCCGTCATTTGATGCTTCGTCTTGCGCAACTTGGCATGTGACATGCATCAGGTGTCACTGGCGCATCGTCAAGGTGAGTCGTGACCCATCGTGACGCAATCGGATGCAATGTTTCGCCTTTTCGCTTTTGGCTTGGCCCTTGGAATCGGGCAGAGATCGGGGTTGACATTGACAACTTAACTGATCGGGTTTCTGTGGCCCCCCATTTGGGCTGCAAGGCGTTGCTGAGACAACCTTTGTGCATGAGGGGTACATGAGTCGCGCCGCCACCCATAGGCCACCCATAGGTACCTGTAAATCGCGGCGCAGCCATCCTGTGTTTGCCTCGGGTTTGCATGTCCAGGTGGAAGACGCGGAGTGCGCGGCAACATGTAACTCACAATTGTTTGATGCATAATAATGTGTCTACCTTTTTCTTGTTATTCATTTCGCAATCAGATCGTCCCTGCGCTTTGGTTGAGGGAGTACTTGTGCAGTCTCCTCACCGGATGCGCCGCTTATTATAGTGCCTTTGTCCGCATTGATACAATATACAAATCGCGCCTTCGCGCCTCGCGCTCCACTCAACAAGTCACAAGTCACAAGTCAACAAGTGCGGCGTGCCTTATTAGAGACAAGTCCTCTTCTTTGTCGCAACACGCGTCTTGACAAACAAACAAAACATTTATTTTCTTACTTTAGCTTGCGCACAAGGCCCCCGAGTTCTCGATTCTATTGTCTTCTCGCACGAGCACCCTCCTCATTCTCGAATCTATTCTCGTACCGAACTGCGACTTCGCCCTCGTACCTCCTTGTCGTAACTTGTAACTTGTAAGGCAACGACCCCACTAAAACACATCGCCATCTGGCTCTGGCGCCAAGCCATGGAAGCTTTGTTGTCCGTCGCGTTCGACAACCTCTCGTCGTATGATGGACCCAAAGTTCGCAAGGGTTTGCGCCAGGTAGAGGGGCTTCTGGCTCAGATATGTCTGTCAGATGGCGGCAGGACCGCGCAACGCCAGGAAAAGCCCGCCGTGGAGGAGGACCATGACGCGGATGAGGTTCGCGACGGAGACACGACAATGAGCCCGCCGGGAAAGCGTCTTGGCGAGCTTCCACAGGATCCGGCCTTTCGGGAATTCTTCAAATTGCAGGAGGGATTCGAATGGAATGTCGCGATGCGTCTTATCGGCACGCTGGATCGACTCATGGCAAAGGGCAGCGACGGACAAAACGACTTACTCATCTTGAGTGCGCTGGATCTGATACAAGGTGTTTTGCTGTTGCACCCGCCCAGCAAGACGTTGTTCTCTAGGGAGCAGAACATGAATGTAAGTTACCGGAGAAGAAAAAGAAAAAGAAAAAGATGAAGAAGAAGAAGAGGAAAAAAAGATAGGATAGGAACACAAGGAAAGAAGTCAAAGAAGAGGTGGCACAACCCTGTGAACGCACTATGAATACACTTCTGACACATTTTCTCTATAGCTTCTACTCGATCTACTCGAACCGTTCAACTGTCCCGCCATCCAATCAGCTACCCTCCTGACCCTCGTGGTCGCCCTCATCGACACGCCGAGCAACACGCGAACCTTTGAGGGACTGGACGGCCTCCTCACCGTGACGTCTCTTTTCAAGTCGAGAAGCACATCCCGAGAAGTCAAGATGAAGCTGGTAGAGTTCCTGTACTGCTACCTGATGCCAGAAACACCGTCGATACCACGGGCCGACCAGCGCGACTCTGTGCCCGCTATGCTGCAGCGCAATCCTAGTAAATTGGCTGGAGCATTTACAGCCGAGGGTCGTCGCAATCGTGCAAACAGCTGTGGTGTGCCGACGCTGTCTACGTACGAGAAGCAGGAGCTTCTCAGCCGCTACCTGAGCAATGTGGAGGACCTGGTTAAGGACCTCAAGAATTGTGCTCCGTTTGGCGGAGTCTTGAGCTAAACTCCGTGCGGCTCTCTATGGGAAGCAGCCGAAAGGGGGGCATTGATGCCTTCTTCCACGCCCGATCTGATCTTTAGATAGTAGTAAGCTTTCCTTGTCTTGTACCGTTCTTGTATCTTTCTTCTGTATTCCGAATTCGCATCTCCTTTTTTTTGTCTTTCATTGGTATGAGCAGACTACCACTATGCTTTTATTCCTTTTACTTTTAGTCTCGGGAGTTGGAGGGCGTCAAATTGCTGTGAAGAAAGGAAACGAGGGTATCTTATCATTTTGGCTGCATGGCAAGCGAGGTGCGTATGCAAGTTCTTTTTTACGGTTTATTACGAAGATACTGTGTACGGATGTACAATTACGGTTTGGCGTTTTGTGTGAAAGAGGCGACTCTGGTCTGTTTTGTATGCTTTTTGTCATGATCAAAGATGTAGATAGGTAGTTCTTTGATAGCGAAGGTCAAGTCAAGTGGTAACAAAACAGTTTTTCTTCAATACTTTGTTATACTCCTGCAGCTAACACTTTATTTTTTTTTATATGATCCTTCACACCTCTCGTGCGTGCAATAAAGCAAATCATCCCCTTCTACGTGGCGAATAATTCCTCCACGAAGATCTGCCAATACGAGGACAAGTAAGCGGAGGAGGCGGCGGAGGAGGCGGAAGCACATCATCTTCCGTCATAAAGGTGTGCGAACCCTCGAGCTCAAAAGCTCCGCCCGGACACTCGGGCACTACAGATGCCCATTTCATATATTTCCGATCCTTTGACACAGGCGATGAGGCTTCCACCGAGGCAATCTCTACGGGGCTGGCGTTGCTGTTGTTGGCCTCGGAAGAAGACAGCACAACCGTTGCCTGCTGCTCGCGTCGCCGCCTGTCGTGATCGCTACGCGAGTCTTCTCGCACAGCGGCCCTAGTCAACACTGCCCTGCTGCTGCTGCTGATGGTGCGCCTGTTCTTGCGCCTGCGATGCCGCCCTCGGAAGTACAGGAACGCCGCCCCCAGAAGAACCAGGACCGTGATGGAGACGCAAATCCCTATCCCGGCCTTGATACCTAGGGATACCTGCGATAGAACCTCTGATTCGCCAGACCCGTCTTCCTCTTCGTCTTCGTCTCCGGTGGTGGATGTCGCGCTGGGACACGACGTGCCATGGGACTTTGCATAAGAAAAGCATGCTGACGAGGCAGCGACCGTCGAGGAAACGGCCGAGGTGACCTTCATTTTCGTCGGTGCGCAAATCCCGCCCGATTGGCAATGCGATCCAAACGGACAGCATTTGCCGCCTAGAGCGGACGGACAGAGGAACTCGCTCGGCTGGGGGCACTTGCGGGTGCAGCAGCCCATTTCTGTGGTGGTCTCCGTCTTGTTCGCGCCGGCGACGCCGCCGGGCGCGCGGATTGTCTTTGTCACCGTTATGATGCAGTAGTATGCTCGGCCGCTGCAGGGTGAGTCGGCAATGCAGTTGGAGCCGATGGGGCAGCAGCGGACTTCATTTTGAACGTTGATGAAACAGTAGCTGGAGTTGTCGCAGCAGGCATCTGGACGTTGAACGTCGAGGCCTAAAGGGAGAAAGGGTTGAAAGACATGTCAACTACTTGGATCTGACAATCTGTTGGAGCTGCAGTTCGGGATTCGCCCGCCGCCGATGCGTTGAAAGCAAAAGAGTTAAGGAATAAAAAAAGACAAGAACAGAGGAAATCAGGGGAAGGAAGAGGGAGGGAATGTACAGTTATGTTGTGTGTCGCCGCATTCTTTATTCTGCTTGACGGACGGGACAGTCCCGATATTGGTCGGCGAGACGAGCGGCGGTCGTGTTGTTTGTGGCGAGGAAGCCTGGGACATGGTGATGTCCGCATGAGATGTCTTCTTTCTTGATGAAGGGGCTCATCCCCAAGACCATACCTTGTAATTGAGAGAGAATGTCGAAAACGCCCTGCACCCGATCTAGGTATTCCAATCTATGCACGCACGATCACTCCCGTACACGCATCCAAAAAAAGAAAGAAAGGGAAAGCCAGACTGAAAGCTTCGTCGGGTCAATGTTGGGGAGGGAAACGATTGCACACAAGTAGTCTAGAAAGGTTCAAAGAATAAGCTCGGGGCCATCAGGACCCTCAGGCTTCAGGGGGCATTCCGTCTCATCTTCTTATTCTTGCAGCCTTGGTTCCGGCAATAGGCGGACAAGACTACCGTTTCGTGTGCATGGCCCTGACTCCTGAGGTCCGGGACTCCATGTCAACAAGATTTCGAGAAACGAGTCCGTGCGATAGGAAAAATACCCTGTTTGCGACGTCTCGATGAGTCGATCCTCACGTTCAAACTTCGAAGTATTGAAGTGGCTGGGGGGACTAGGAGGAGTCTGGAGTCTGGATTCTTGCTTCCTTTATTGGTGCGTGGCCTTGAGTCTTGACTCTTGAGTATTGTCTTGACCTTTCGAAGAGCTCAGCTGGCTACAAGCTTAACAATCTGTTTCAGAAAGAGATAGATATTAGATAACTTACTGGCCACGTTGTTTTAGTGTTCAAGCACTCCTATATACTCTGCTGCACATGACCTTTGCGAGAATTCACATATATAGGTAGGTATGTCTCGTGATGCGGGGGCGTAGGGTTATGAACAAGGTTACTAAGAACGGATGGTCATGGCTTAGATAGATGTAACTGCAATGGAATGGGCATATCGCGGGAGTGAAACACGAGGAACGTGTTTCGTTGGCCTGGGCGCTGGGGTTGGCTCAGAGCTTCAACCTGTTGGGTGCTGGTTTGTGTGCAGAAATATAAAATTCAAGACCTGGTCATGGAGATGCATTGAAATGGAAGAAGAAGCAAGACGTTTGCCCCCTTCCCCCCAAATTCAGATATATCATATACCTATTACCCCCCTCCTCCCCCTTGGTTGCTCAATGACAATCATGTAGTCCATGCTCCATTGCTCAAAAACAACGCCAGTATTCTTACACAACCATTACCAACATAGGTATGTATAACGATAACTTAAACCAGCCTGTCTCCCAGAGTCCCAATGCGGCGGACGTTCAGACAAAACCGTTTTGAGCACGGAACATGCTTTGCGCCGGGCGCATTGCTGCCTCTCCCAGCTGCCACTTGCACTCTTTTAACTCTTTGTCAGCTCCACACAACGACTCCAATACCTCTTTTCGTTGTGATGCTCACCTCGGAGCTTCTACTCCTACGTCTACAACAGCAACACTAATAAAATAAGCGCCATGTTTCATCTCATGCCTTGTCCTCGTCGCGGGAGGATCCCTCCCTGTCGTAGAATTGTGCCACAAAGGACAGGTGTGATTTGATGATTGTGAAGGCGAGAGGATGGCAGCCTTGCGCGTCATCTGCCGCGCCGACAGAGGCGATTCCCACGACGGCGCCATTCCGCAGGATGGGACTACCCGCATAGGCGGCAGAGAGGTATGTGGTGGCTGCTTTAGCGTGGGAGCAAGACGAAAGGGAGCCCTTTAAGCCCTCTGTGCAGAACTTGTCCTTGATGGAGAGGATTCTCTTAAGCTGGTGGTGGCAGGCAGCGCGGTTGATGACGTGAAGCTGAGTCTGCCGGAGTTCCACGTCGCCGGCCTTGGTCACTGGCCCGGGCGTAATCAGCGTGAGCAGTTCTCCCTCACGGACCTCATCGGCGGAAAGCTTGGCAAGATTGGTGACAACATGCGTGCCGCGGAAGATGATGGCGGCAATGTCATGCCGGTGTCTCTGGCGATTGTACTGGCCGGGCCACGAGACTCCCTCCCAGGGATGAATAGTCATGTTGAGCCCGTGGCCTATGGCGACGCGGGCATGTTCGGCATCCATGTCATGCACGCAGCTGGCGGCCGTGACAATTACATTTTTTGGCAGCAACAAGCCCGTGCAGACCGGCGCTGTTGGTGGGTGCATCCCGGTAATGTTGTCGTTGTGGGCGTAGAGTCTGACGATGTAGGCATATTTGCTGGCCGATACCGGCTGACCGTCCTTGGCGGTTGGGGCCGCAAAACCTCCGGAGAGGAGGGACAGGAGCGCAAGCAGGAGGTGCTTCAAAGTGAGCATGATTGCTTGTATGTCTGTGGCAGTCTGACTTGTGTGTTGGGTAGCAGTTATTTTGTGTGTCTGCAATATTTGTGATGCTGGCGTCTGGTCACTGTGTGGCTCTGGTATTAATTCCCTCGAAGATAACTGTGGATGTTGCAAGAGGATAACTACCTATTGACTTAGGACTATTCACTGCTGCAGTGCTGACACAGAGGGTAGTAGGAACTTGGAAGGCGCTGTCAAAGTAGACGAGGACGAGAGACATGAGAAGGTGTGGAGAAGAAGACAACAGGAGTACAGGACAAGATGTGACGGGCTGCCGACACTTGATACTCTTCAAAACCGAGTTCAACTCCCAAGGGACGTCAGGAATTGAGCCAAGCCAAGAACTAACAATAGTCACATACTAAACGAGACGAGAAGGAGAAAGAAGGCGAAAGAAGGACGGAAGAGGTACAGAACGGCATTCCATACTCTCAATTTGAGTGATGAGTCTACCAGTTATCTACACATCAACAACTTAGCCATTGGAATCTTGGATACAGTGCAAAGTCTCAACCATTGCGATAGATTGTGAACCAGGATATGAGGAAACTACATACAGGCAAAGGAGGGCACATTGCACAAAGAAAGTAACAAGACGCCGGCGACTCATACGACTTATTTCATTCTTTTTGAGGCTAAAATAAAACAACGAGGTTGGCCCGTTGGGACGAAGCCTCGAAGGCCAAAGCCAAAGACCATCATGATACGTGTCTTCGCCCATCCTGAAAGCTTCAAGAACTCCCTCTCTCTCTCTCATGTGGCGCCACTATCAAAGTGCATTCACTTCCGTGAAATCCCCCTCTCAGCGCAGTACTTGTCCACCTCCTTCCGCAGCATCTCCCTCTGCCGCAATGCTCCATCCATGATAGCCTCGCACGTCTTTCCTAGGCCCCGAACATCATCCTTGTGTGACAAGTCGTCAATGTTGACCATTTCCGCCAACACAGCCTCCAGCTGATTCGGCAGCCATGTGACGATGGGGCTTCCTCCCGTAGCGGTGGGATGAGCGGTCCTCTTGAGGATGTACTCGCGCGCAAAGCACCAATGCCGCCAACGGAAATCACGAACCTGGTCCAGAACCCTTAACCAGAGGCTGCGCGACTCACGCACGAGATCTTTTTGCTCGTCCGTGGCAGGCTTGTCTCGCAGTCGCAGGGCAAGTGCGAACCCGCGCAGGTCGTGCGACTCAGACACCTGCTTAACGTGGTGCAAGAAGTCCTTGTGGTTGCTGGGCCGATACTTGCGGAAGTCTTGCAGGATCTCCGTCAGCGGTGTATCGGGCATGGGCACCTGCAGGAAGTTGTCCATGAGAGGCACCATGGAGTCGTTGGCGCCGGATTCGCCTCGGAAGGACAACGGTTCGTCGTCGTTTAGGCCTTCGTAGACGACGCCATTAGGAAACATGCTCTGAGAGGTGATGCCGAAAATAAAGGTACGAAAGCTGGTGTACTCCGTGGGCCGGGACTTTTTCCACATGATCTCCATTGCGGCATTGATCTTGACCAGCGCGCCGAGAATGCCGGAGAGGCCTTCATTGAAGGAGGTGCGCTCCTGGGCGGTGCCGAGTGGGGTGGAGAGCCGGGAGCCTATGTCAAGACACTTGACTGTGCCGGTGATGAGGGGACCTGAGTTCTTGACCATGTTGATGTGGACAAGGACGAAGCCGGCTTCCGAAGAGGTTGGGTCAAGACCGTGCTCGAAGGCGCGGATGAGACGAAGATTGTCGTACTCGAGGCCGCGGGATGGGTCCTCGAGACGATAATTGTACAGGGCGTAGGAGCCGGCATATTCCATGAAGGGTAGGAATCCAGCACTTTTTTTTTTGAACACAGACCAAGAGAAAGAAAGAAAGAAAAAGATCGACGTCAGTACTTTGAGAAAATGTTTGCTGTGGAAACACATAGGGAAAAAAAAAGATCTAACCGTATGGGCTACTTACATTTCCGCGCATCGAGCAATGGGGCGTGCAATGTTCCTAGGCAGGACCTGTCTACCCAACCCGTATTCCTCACCCCTCAGAAAGCGCTTATGGCACGGCTCAAGCAGATACGCCGACGCCAAGAAGGAGTAATCGCGATACAGCGCATTCATGAGCGGCAGGTCGTCTTTGAACTTGTCCATCTCATCCGTGAGATCGGGGAATCCACCGTGCACCGCATCTCCCAACTTGCAGTGCGCGAGCAAGCCAGGTTCTCCGGAGAGAGTCTTGACGGGCATGCGCTGAAGAAGGGAATCGAGGGCATTGAATGCGCTGGGCAACGCGACGACAGGGTCCATGCGAGGAAGAAAACCTCGTGTGGTGGACACCATGAACGCGGGGAGGGACTTATCCTCGGGACGGGGGTCAGTCAAGACCTGGAAGGAGTCGATGGTGTCTAGAGAGCCCATTGTGAGATGCGTTGTGAAGTGTAGGAAGGGATGCGGCAGATGAAGATTGCAAGTGAGGCTGGTTGAGGCTGATGCAAGTGAAGATGAAGAAAGAGAGGGGGTGATACGCGTGAGGATGGTGTTAGTCCGGACGGCGCAGTGAAGAATTTCCCATATGTTGGTATGTGTGACTCAGAACCCTTGAGAATAATCGAAAGCTCGAAAAAAAAAAGAGAGCTTGAAATCATCCGTGGCTCGCGACGCCACGGTCGCCGCCTAAGTAGTCAGTGGCCGGAATATTTTCCGGCCTCAACAAGCTGGAGAATCCCATCATGATGCCACCAGACCGGGACCTACAAGCTACAGCGGAGTGCAATACCGAATGTCGCCAGACCGTGTTCCCGCTATACCTGAATGGCTTCGTGGCTTGGGGTATCCTCTTTGTTTGCAAAAGCAACCACGCGATCATCACGTAGCTCATACGTGAGTTCCTCGCCGTGGATGTAGGGACAGACGGAAGCGTGGAGTCGGGACCAAGGACTTGTGCAGAGTGGGAGCATAAAACGACAAAACATCTTGTGCGTAGTACTGACTTCTTGCGATCTCGGTGAATGCGAAACAGAATCCATGGTCTCTAGGACAAAGTTCCTCATCGCGAGACGAGAAGAAGTGCATCTCTCGACTGTGTCGCCTCTTGTGTTGTTGTATCATGTATGTAGGAAAGGTAGGTATGTTGACTCTACTCCCGGAATCGAATCATCATTCCGGGATGTATACCCCCACTTGGCATGATTGCAAATGAGTTGTCAGTCGAATGTACGAACGCCCCCTTCGGCCTCTGTACCGACTCTGCCCGGCCTAATGCGGTAGTCCCAGCTGGCTTCATTGGCCGGAACTGTTCCGGCCATGCGGCGAGATCGGAGCGGCGTGGGGTTGATCGAGCGGGCGGCGGGGAACGGCGGGGGTGTCTTAGAGGCGCTGTCTTTCAAGTTTCTCGCGAAATGATTGGCCAGGAGACGATATCCTGGTGCCCTTGGTTACCGTACCTAAGGTACCTCCTCTACGTGAATAGTTTCTGCGGCGATGGGATTAGTCGTGAATGGAGATTGGTACATGCATCATTGCATATATACAATTACAAGTATACAAAAGCGCCTCTTTACGTCTGGAAGTAGCTACATGTTAGCCATGCCTACCTCTCTTGACTTAGGTACTCTTACGTACACCACCTTCTAACAACATCCTTAAAGGATGGTTAAAGGTTTAAACAAGTGACACTCGAAGAAGAAAGGAGCCAAAGTTGGGAAGAGGTTAAAAAGCGACCGACTCAAGGACGGACACCCTACTTGTAGAGACTCTATATCTGTCGCCGTTTCTCGCTAAACCGTCTCCTCTTATAACGTTCAATTCTCTCGCGCCAGCCAGTATAATGTATTTGCATGGGGCAATCAGGCTGATGGCGAAAAGTTGGCCTGCCATTCGGCCTTCATAGCATTGTTCTGTCGTTGGCAGGTTGCGAGCGGGTATAATAGACATGTTGCCCAAGGGGCCAAGATGGAGTATTTTTGAGAATTGAAACATGTATTATGACGGAGGGAACGACATAATCTTGAGGACGAAAATGATGACAGATGACAGATAACAGATTGGGCTGCGATTTACGGCTCAAGTAAATGCGCTTATGGCGCTGGCTTGAGGGAACTACATGACAGTCCCGGAAGAAACGTCACATCTGATTGTAGTTTGCTCCGGATCGCCCTGATCGCATTGGACCGATTGAGGTTGACCAAGTGGAAGTGACAGAAGAGAAAGACCGAAACACCCTTTTCAATCACTTCGACATGTCTCAAAAATGACAAAGCTACCCTACCCTGTCTGCTTCATGGTTGTCTTGACAGACTTACGGTGTAGGTAGCTCGAGCTCCGCTTTCCCCTTGCTGCACTCGTAATATGCTCATGATGTGCTCGACTTCACATTGACTCACGAGTCTCGAACAGCGTGACGCAGCTTGTAAAATGGGTTGAGACCCCTCACCGATGCATCCACCACTGCTTTGTTCCTTTCGAAAGGAGATGCAGATGCAGCCCTTGACGGGCCTAATTGAACATTCCGACGTACGACTTTGATCATCTTGTTTTCGGCAGGCTTTCAACACCCAGAGTACTATTGTGCAACGGGATAAAATAATGGGGGATCCATTCCAAACAAGTATTGGTAGCTCTGCACTCGGTACGCACCAAATTGTTGAGCAGCCAACCTGATCATACCGGTAGGCCCTTCGCATACGAGGATTGGTGGCGCATCTGGAAGATCACTGAAGGAAAAGAAGACTCAGATGAAGAAGAAGACAAAATAGTCATATGAATAGTCCGTTGCTAATCTCACAAGTTTGAAGGTTTCGGGGACTCACGCGTAGCAAAATACGTTGACTCTGATGGAGGACTCAATGTTGAGGCTTATGATCTCTCTGTGAACGAGTACGCCAATTAGCCAGTCAAATCGGCAAGCTCAGAAAAGAGATAGAGACAAGAATAAAGAAAGCGGCGGCGAGATGAAAGCTGCCCCGATCAGTTCCCGCCCCCCTCTGTCTGATAATGCTTACGGCCAACCATCCAGAAAGTAGTACGTGTCCAGCTCTACAACGTGGACACGGTCTGTTTGCCCATTAACCCCCCACGTGAGCTTCAAAGCCGCAATTGTCAACTTGGTCCCTCGAGGCGTTGTGACTTGTAGGCATAGATATGAGGACAGAAGTGGTAAATGGTGAACGAACGTCGAGATTGACATACAGTCACCATGGAACCTAGCCGGCTTCTCCCATTTCCATTTTGTGCCGGAGTCGACAAAGATTGTTGCGCCATTCTCGCTGAAAAAATATACTGCAGAAAAAGAAAAAAAGGTTGAGCCTGCTGCAATGGTTCCCCTTTGTATCGACACTTTGATCACGCAACTTGCTCACGATGAACTGAACAGACTGATGTGCGAAAGAAAGAAAAGGACGCAGAAAAAAAAAAAGGAGAAAAGGGGAAGTAGACCGATCACATATAATGCAGAACTACCTAATCAAGCTCATACCTGAATTAGGTAGTTCATTGAAATGAGAAACAAAAGGAAGGTGAGCGAAAGAATCATTACTTGTGCAACCCTCGACTGAAATTTGACTGCAAAATGGAGTCGGCTCAGCCCAGATCTTTGCGTGGGTCAGCTGCCAGCTCGACGGCCTCTCACCCTCATGCATGCTCGCAGGCACAAGGAACCAGCGCATCCCTTGGTCGGCGACAAGTCACATTTCAGATTACTGTGAAACCCAGCATGTCATCAATGATCAACCTTGGCTTGTTATGAATGTCTGGATCGTACCAGTTGCCGTGTTTGGCATCCACCATCCAAAGCACCGCGCTTCGCGTTGCGGGGGAGGGAAAGGAACGACTACCTCCTAGGAGGTACCCAACCTAACTCCGTGAGACGAGGATGAGGATGTAAAAATGAAGCTATTGCTCTTCGAAGCACTCTGTATATGACTCTTATCGTTCCGCTACATAGAGATATTACTCCGTATAGGCAGAACATATCAATGTCCTATCTCGCTTCGGGACACTCCGGGATTCGCCACGCAGGGACGCTTGTGTGTCAGAGCTCTGCCTCGATCATAACTCAACCGGGTCAACAACGCTGTTCGCCAAATTAGCACATTTCTGACTTGTAACAAGTTGTAAGTTGTATTCTTTGCTTTTCAGCTATGTAGCGATTGGGTGCAGAACTTGTAGGGTGGGCACCTTATGGGGTGATCATTGATGGTGTTGCACAGAATGACGCAGCGAGCTTGGCCGGGGGGGGGGTTTTTCGTGTTACTCCGTACATACATACATATGCATATAGGAGGTACATATGTACTAAAATGCCGTGACGCGAAGCTGTGCCAGTGCGCGCCAAAAATAGGCAAAACTGGATAGATCACGTGAGCGTGAATATGCGATTCGGGGTTTTCTATGGATACTGACCAATGCGAAGAGGAGAAGGCAGGAAGGCTCCACACCATACCCTCATAAAGAGGCAAACACGAAATGTGCGCCTCCGCTACGCGTCGCCGCACGATTTCTTCAGTTTTGCCTAATAATAGTCTATGGGAGTTACATATTGAAGGCTTCCGGATCTAGGCACATGCATATGTACTCCGTATGTACATACGGAGCATACTGGGTGTTGTACGGAGGATGTACGGACTACGGAGTACTCCGTATGTATGTATGTTTTCAGAAGGTACGGTCCGTACGGAGTACATAGGTACAGAATGATGTAGAGAATAGAGCTGACAAATCGGGAGAATGTATTGAATCGAAGCGAACCTGGAGCCTGGCACAGGGCCGCCGGGTATGAAATAATAGGTAAGTCGCTGATGAAGGCGCAGCGGCAGAACTCCATGAGCCAATCGTACAGGCCCCAGGGCGGGCGGGTACCTACCTAGGTACCTTCGCGCGTGACCCCCCTTTTGAGTAAGGACGTTGACAAGCTTTTTGGGCGGCCCACAAGCTATGACCCCCACAAGGTTATGACTCAATAGGTACTTACCTAA
>SRQH01000669.1:0-14324 GCA_018360345.1 Claviceps sp. LM84 group G4
CCCCCGTCTTGTCTTGCACAGCTTCCCCCAACTGTCCTGTCTGCGTGGATAGAAAGCTGAGCCACGAAAGGGTATCATACATTCAAGCCCAAAGAAAAAAAAAAGATGGCAGCCAAGAAAGAAGAATGGAACCAGAAAACAGCAGACCTCGTTACGAGCCAAGAAGACAGCAGCGAAAACTTTTGTCAAGATGCAAAAAAAAAAAAACCCCCCAAAAAAAAACAATGACCCTCCAAAACCTTCAAACAAACACTTTTTGCAATCCTGTGGCCTCTCGAAAACGCTTTTGCAAAAAAAGTCAGACACCATTACCGTTGATGTTAAACACTCAATGTTGAACACTGTTCAACGACTTCATTTCGACTTCCCCAAAATCATGTATGTCGCTCAGCTGCGCCTTTTCGCTTCATCTTCTCACCACAGTGCTCTCACAGATCCCGAAAGATCCCCCCCCACCCCCCCCCTTGTATCCTCTATCCTCTATCCCACTACTCCCGCAGCCAAAATGATGTCCCTCAGCTTCGTCTTCTCACCACTATGCTCACACATATCCCGAAAGATTCCCCCCTCCCGATCCCACAACTCCCGCGGGCTTCCAAACTCCGCCACAGTACCCTCGCTGAGCACGAGAATCCGGTCAAAGTCCGCAATGGTGCTCAGCCGGTGCGCAATGACAATGAGGGTACTGTCTGTGAATTGCTCGCGGATGCTGCGCTGGATGAGCGCATCCGTTGCCATGTCTACAGCTGAGGTTGCCTCATCCAGAACCATGACCTTGGGGCGGGAGACAATGGCTCGGGCAATGCACAGGAGCTGGCGCTGGCCCTGAGATAGGTTGCCGCCGGATTCGGAGATGCCGCTCGATAAGTCGCGGAAGATGTTGGCGTTTTTGGAAGCCATGGTCGATATGGCGGGGGCGGGGGCGGCTGATGATGATGATGATGATGATGATGATGGCCCGTTGGCGGGTGTCGCGGGGACAGAGTCGACGAGGTGCACACGAGAGAGACAGTCCTTGAGCTCCTCGTCGGTATGGTCCTCAAAGGGATCCAGATTGGTGCGGATGGTGCCAGAGAAAAGTACAGGGTCTTGCGGGATAATGGCCAGGCGGGATCGCAAATCGTGTAGACGGATCTTGGAGATATCGATGCCGTCAATCTTAACTTGGCCGGATCGAGCTTCGAGGAATCGGAATAGAGCTAGCGTTAGTGAGGATTTGCCTGCTCCGGTGCGGCCGATGACGCCGATGCGCTCATTGTTCTTCACATCAAAGGAGATACCCTTGAGAACGGGGGGCATATCGTCCGAGTAGCCCACCACAAGATCCTTGACCTCCATGTTGCCGGTCGCTGGCCACGCCGCGGGGGGTATCTCACCGCCCAGGTCCTCTGTTTCGACCTCGGTGTACTCAATGACACGTTCGGCTGCATTCATGTCGAGTTCGAGCGTGGCGTACCCTCGGATAGCCATGAGCATATTGCCAGAAAAGTCCAGAGCAAAGGAGAGTGTGAAACCCGCCAGTGCAGCGTCCACAAAGGACGAACCGACCACGATGATGCCAACGACAGTCGTGAAGATGGAGCCAAGCAAGGCCATGCGGAATCCTAGCCAACGATTAAGAGTCCAGCTGTGTATCGAGATGGTGTCCCAGGTGTCGAGAAGGCCGTGCATTCTGTCGACGTAAACTTGTGTTTTTCGGAACGCCCGCAGCGTGGACACACCGGCCAGGGACGAGTTAAAGAGCTCGAAAACGGGAGACTTGGCATTGCTCTCTAGTCGTTTCACGGGCCGGGCACCGTCAAGGAACTTGATCGCCACAAAGGCACCAGCGGTGAATAAGATGACAGCCAGGGGGATCATGAGACGGGAGACCAATAGCGCTGCCACACATACGCCCAACAGCCCCAAAACGCGCGAGAAGGAAAAGCCCAGATCCATGGTGATTCTGTTGTCGATGATGTCAAAGTCGGCTGTCATTCTGTTGAGCACTCGGCCGACCGGAACTGTGTCGAGCCAACGCAACCTTGTCCGCATAACCGTGAACAGTATTCGGCGGAACAAAGTCCTCGCCGCCTTGATGCTCATGACGAAGGACCAGATGAAACGCAGCGTGCCAATGATGCCACTAGCAGCTGCGATGGCGACATAGACCCAGAGATAGTAGGAGAGGTTATGCTCGGACTGACCCGATGCAGTCAGGTCGTGAGACATCGTTGCCGAGTGCAAGGAGCTGTGTTGATAAGACAGACCATACGCCATGCCGTGCTCAGCAGCAGCAGCAGCAGAAGTAGCAGAAGTAGCAGCAGATAACGTCTTCTCCGAAGCACCGGTCCAGATACGCACCCACCAGTTACGTCCGAGGTTTCCTGCTTCAAACATTATAAACAAGACTGCGCAGATCCCCCAGAGTACCCAACCACCACCGCTGCTGAGAAAGGTGCCATATACATGTGCTTTAACGTTGCCCTTGGCACGTACCTCATCCGCGACAAACGTCTTGGCCGTCTTAGATGGCATCTTGTGCAAGGTGTTCGCACCTTCGTCCAAATCGTCCACCTCTTCAAAGGAGTGGTCTTGCGAGTTCACAGCAGTCGCCTCGTCGGTCCCGTCATCCACTTGAAGTTCCTGCTGGCTCTGTTCGTGGCTTTTAATCAAGGCGAGGGTGCCGTCTTCAGCCAAGTCCGATGTCAGACCACAATGCAGAATCGTACCCTCACCGAGTTCAACAAGATATTTTGTCAAAGGTTCGACGAGTGCGACATGATGAGTGACCAGCAATCTTGTTCGACCCTTGCAGATAGGACCAGCGATGCACTTTTCAAAGATGTGGCGTCCTACGTGCGCGTCTACGGCACTGAAGATATCGTCCATGATGAGAATTTCGGCCCGTGAGTAGATGGCGCGAGCAAGAGTGAGACGCCATTTCTGGCCACCACTGAGGTTGATGCCGTTAGCACCAAGCTCGGTCTGGTCGCCGTCGGTCAATAACTCAATGTCCTTCTTCAAAGCGCAGACCTCGAGAACGGCGTTATAGCGATTTTTGAAAAAGGGCAATCCAAACAGAATGTTGTCACGAAGAGAAGCGCTCTCGAGCCAGGGGCTCTGTCCAACATAAGCTACAGCACCGGGAAGAATCCAATTTCCAGGGTGTGCCTTGTCATCGTGACGATCGAACGGCGACGCGATAGTCGGTGGTACGAAGATTGTACCATCAATCAAGTCACACTCTCCTAGCAGAGCACTGAGCAGCAAACTCTTTCCGGTTCCGGTCTTCCCAGAAATCACGGACAGTTCTCCCGCGGGGAATGATAGATTAATATTGTTCAAGATGAACCGTTCCTCTTCGGGAACTTCATCGTCGACAGGCCAAGCGATGGTGGCATTATCGAAAGCAATATCTTGGCCTACTGTCAGATTATTCTTCATCTCTGGGCCTTTGAGATACTTGTCGATACGCCGAATTGAGACCAGTGTATCAATTGCACTAGTGAGGAGTTCCGGAAGTACTGAAAGGGAAACTTCCAAGCTCTTGAAAATACCAATGCTTACAAAGGCAATAGAAGGTGCAAGATGTCCATTGGTGATGGCATAAACAGCCAGAGATGTGGCTGCCAAAAGAATCGGGCTGGCGACCCAGCAGAAGAACAAGATGCTGTCGGCCTTGAACACGCTCTTGAGAGATGAGATCTCAATCTCTCTCATGGCAAGAATTTTCTTCTCCCATTGACCTTCGAGGGCAGAGAACTTGATTTGACGCATGCCTAGCAAAGCTTCATTGACTACGGCCAGCTTTTTGTCCCGATTCTTCATCAGTTTTGTTTCAGCTTTGAGATAGAATCTCGCAGCAATCGTGTTGGCAGGGAGAACAAACGACCATGCTAGAATGCCGGCGCCAAACGGAATCCATCCGATGAGATTGACAAGATAACCCGAGTAAAGAAATAGTTTGCCAATGCTACTGATGATATAAAGCTGCATGACCGCGAAATCGGCAATGTGTTTTGTGTCCACGCCGACAAGATTCGCAATGGCTTGCTTGGACTTCAAAACGCTATCATCGCCGTCTCCTTCTTCGTCCTTTTTACCGTCGTTATCCTCCCCGGATGTATCGCTCTCAATGGCTTTCTCGGCATTCTTGACGTTCTTTCGGCGAAGAGACTTCTCGAATATCAGGGCAGAGAGCTGTCCTCTGACGGGCGCAAAGAGTTTGATGATGGAAAACCACACAACCCAGCCGTCCAGCCACTGTTGAATGTGGTCAGTTTCTTTCGTTTTTTTTTTTTTTTTGGCTCTCATGTTGGCAATGCGGTTGCTTGATATGCTGAGCGGAATCTTCGTGACTTACTTGTTCACCCAGAGTAAAAAGACCCATGAGAAACACTAACCCCCAAAGCTCGCGTGGTGTGCCCATGCCAGCGTCCCGGTCTTCCAGCAATTGTACAAGTCGAAGCATGGCCCAGAAAGGGCCGATTCCAATGCCGCATCGGATTAGAATAACGATCCATTGCACAAAAACACGCGCGCCATAAGCCTTGAGTAAGGACTGCAGCAACCCCCCCTGATAGTTTGCTTTATTCCACATATCGACGAGATTCTCGGTTCGAATGGTATGATCAGGTCGCGGAATATCCTTGTTGTCGAGATCACCCTTGCGCTGGGCGGTCTGGAGAAGATCGGTCGCCCAGCTCCAGGTGTATCGGCTCAGAACTGAGCTTGTCCACTCATTATCAACCTTTTCTCCCTTGTAGAAGACTTCAGGCCGGCGGGGTATAGTTATACATGAAAACAGCACTGGGATCAACACGAAGACGTCGACGACGCGCACAATGAGTTGTGCGTTATTCCTCGGCGAAGCAAAATTGCTCACGTAGCTGGCTTCTGCAATCGTTACGGCGGCGGTCATTAAACTTGAAAGAAACACCCACAAGCCCAGATCGTGCGACTTGACGGGTGAATGGTTCATCTTGATGAAGATAGCTTGCAGAGCGATCGCAGCCTATGACAGACGGGAAGTTAATGCCTGGCTAGCATGCGCCGCATATGCACACATTTGTAGATTCGTCGGTCAAAAGATGTGATATGTGCCCCAACTTACCCAACAACCATTTGAAAGCCAAGTCTCCAAGGCAAGGTCATCCCCGAGGGGATCAAGGATCGACAAGATGGTCGTGGCGATTGAAAGACCAAAGCCGACCACACTAGATATCAGAAGACAAACCTTGGGCGCCTTATTTGAGAAAGCTGCCATTGATTCTGGAGTGCTTCTACCGTCAACATCTTCATAGAAGTTGTCACGAGGCGTACGATCCCGTAGTTGAGCAAGCAGTGCGAAGAGTCCCGGCAAGCTACTCAGACAGGTGACCCCCAAGCCTGCAGCACAGAGCGGCAGGAGTATTGCATCGTTCATGATGAAGTTTTGGTGTGCCCAAGCTACAACTGTTTAGCTTTCTTCAGAGGACAATAAAAAAAAATCAACTGGAGTTAATTTACAGGGCGACTCTGTTTGCTGACAATGTGTCACCCGAAAACGCGACGGCACAGAGATAATGGTCTGTCAATGTTTCGAAGTGTGGTGCAATCGAGCAATTGTGAGGAGCGATCGCGGAAGAGAAATGGCTTGGAGACGTTGATAGGTATCTTGATGGAGAACAGTGATGAAGCGCGTCGCGTCAAAAGGCAGGGCTCGATTCAACTTGAAGCAGCACGAGCTGAAAGCACAGAAAGAGCAAGACCAGGCAGATGTAATGCAATCACAGACTCAAGAGGGCCACGACACAGTATCTTAATAAGTTGAGGTTTGGGATAGGCCTTGGGACCAAGGAAGGAACAAGTTTAGTGAAGATACTGGCAGCCCGCCAGCCTCGCGTAGAGGACCCTGGGTCGATGGATCTGTGAGGAGTCATCGGTAATCCTAGTTCGTGTTAGGTCTCACTCAATGGTTGATTCCTTGGTGGTTATCGCATCAGTCTTCGGTTGACACGAACGAGCAATCACTAACCAGTTGTGTCACAAGCGCCTCCCGAGTCTCAGCGGGCTCGAATATGACGGAGTGGATATGATTGACGCATATAAGGGTCGATCAACGTTGCGACGGCCGACGGGGCCTACAAATCCTGGGATACGTACCTACCTCTATTTAGCGGTTGAAAACTTGGTGCGCACTGCGGTACATGTACGCAGGCGTAGGTACCTACTTTCTGGTTACATACGATGACAAGCACGGTATGATCTCGTGTGCCTCATCCCGACACATTTCGATCCCATGGATGATGGCACAATCGATCGAATCAGCCATCAGTGATCAGAGCCATCAGTGGTGGGAGCTAGTACATACAGCGAAGGTCGGTTGCTTCTCTTTGTGAGGGGACAACTCGCGGTCAAGGACTCACTCTACCTAGGGGCTGCTGCGGAGAAGACAGAGAGGTTGGTCCGCTGGGCCTGTTCAGGAAGGAGTTTGAGGCCTCGCGAAAGAGACTTGATTCCAATGTTTCATGGCCGCGCTGGCCGATTCCTGTCAGTCGTGACTATGAAGTTCTACCTAATACGTAGGCAGCCAGCATACATATCATGTTTGTACTCCGTAACTCCGTATTTCTTTACTCGGGGTCTTGCTGCGCAGCACCCCTCATCTGATGGTTTACGCCCAGCTCAATAGACTTGTAATAACTTGTAAGTTTGTAATGGCTCTACGGAAGGTACGTTCTCGCACAATTCTGCAGTGCTTTCACCAGCTCGAATGAACATAGCATCCCTGGTGACAACGCCACTCATTTCTCCAACATCTTTCATGTCCGAGCTGCCTCGAGTCCTACATACCTGACTCACCGTAGAGGTAGTCAGTCAAGTTCCATAGCACACGGCCGGCGGACCATGTCACACTGACTCGCACGAATCAATGGAGCATTCTGCTACGTATCTCCGCCGTTCAAACCCCCCCCGCTAGATTCCCCATGAGCGTTTTCAATGAATGCATGCCTTGACTGATTGACTGGGCACCTTAGATAACAGGTACGGAGTAGGTACGTATGTACATACATAGGTACCTACCCTTGCCAACTATAGACTGGGGAAGCACGGCCGAGCCAGCACTATTGTGGCCAAAGGAGGCTTGTTCCATGATTCCATCCAGATGAGATCGCGATGCATGCAGCGGTACGAATATGTGAGTCACAAAGTAATTGGTAGGCGACTTTTTACATTAATTAGATACCGGTAGTAATCGAGGTTAGATACTGACGGGAACGACACCGACATGTGGCGTACTCCTTATGCAGCCCATTGTTTCACGGTATGGCGCTCTTTGCTACGGAGTATGTCATAAAGCCAAAGAGAAATGTTGGCCCATTCAACGTCGAAATCAGCCGCATGTGCAAGAGTTGCAATCCGCTTCAATGACAGGGAGCAGAGTTTGATCAGGACGACTTGGTGGTCTGTGGACACTGGACCCATGCAGCGTGATATCACTGATCACTGATCAGTGCCGACTAACCGTGACGGACAAAGAGGGTGACGGAAACAGAAAGAAAATCGAAGAAGAGACGACAAGACAGTCAACAGCACAGATGAGAGTTTTTGCCTCCATATCCAGATAAGCAGCATACAGGTAAGAAGCTTCCTGTGAGTCGTGACTGGACTTTGTGCTGTGAGCCTGTGAGCCTGTGACATCTGCCCGCACTTGCCTACTGGAGTCTGGACGCCTAGGCGCCACCTGGAGTCCTGGAATCCTGGACGTGTCAGGAGTCAGGACTCAGGTACATGCCTACGTAGATCGAGCCACTGATGATGAACTTTGAAGTGACGGATTCGAACATGACTGCAGATGGTGCACGAGTCGAGGTAGCAAGCAATGCAAGGGCAACACAACTTGGTCTCCTGTGAACAGTGAAGGTAGCTGCAGGAAGAGCAGACAGGGTTGTCACGGTTATCACGGGTGGTTGCCGCGAGTGCATGCAACTGGGCGGGGCAGTCACTGCTAATGCTACCTATACAGTGCTCAGTGCTCAGTGCTGCTGGTTTGCAGCTGACTCCTGAGATGCCGTTCATCAGTGGACACACACCACTACGACTAACGACCTACAGAGGCTACAGGTAGTACCGGTGCCTATTGTACCACGGAGTACATTAGGTAGGTACCGTATGGAGTACCTACTCCGTACGCATAATATAGCACTGACTGTGGGCCCTGGAACAGCTGACCGCCCGCAGGAGCAGGCAACTGAACCTTGAATGCTCTCCCCGCCACGTTCTGGCGCGTCTGCCGCTCCGCTTTCGATCAAGTTCACGGTTAATGCAGGGCCACTTCACAATGCACATGCTTCTCGTTCCCACCGCCTAATGGGTGTTACCTGTGCTTCTTGCAATACCGCCTTCTTCAGATGTAAATCACAAACCAGGTAGTCTCTTATTAAACACCTCGCCTTTCCATCTTCAAGTCCACTTCCAGCTTTCCTTGCATCCTCCACCTGTCAGCCATCCCGGATATCATCTCGAGTCGGAGCACGTATCAGCCATCGAGCGCCTCCGAGCAGCCATACCAGCAGCCAGTAACGTCCCGTCCGAAGGCCTTTTCGCTGCCTGCTAGCACACGACCGCGGAAACCAAGCGGCTCTCTGTTGAAAGTATCCCTCGACAAGAGACATTAGAAACCTCATAGCTTGACGACTGACAAGCTTCGGCCACCTTGGTCTCAACCAACATTTTTCTTGCCATGCGATAGTCGTCCTTCTGGACAAGTGCCTCTGTCACGATGAAGGCTACACCACTCATTATCAATTGGCACGACCAAAATGCCCCTATCTACTCTGCTCACTTTGAGCCGGCTGGAAAGGGTCGTCTTGCTACTGCGGGTGGTGACAACCACGTTCGAATCTGGAAAGTCGAATCTGACGGTCTCGAACGCAAGGTCGACTATTTGTCGACCTTGTCCAAACACAATCAAGCTGTGAATGTGGTTCGTTGGGCGCCAAAAGGTAAGTGCTCGCATGCTATCCTTTCCGAAACCTTTTCAGCCTGTGGAAATGGGAGCTGAGAGCTAATGGCAGCTTCTCGTACACAGGCGAAACTATTGCATCAGCGGGCGACGATGGGAACGTTATCTTGTGGGTTCCCAGTGATCTTCCTCCCTCGAATTTTGGCAGCGATACACAAGACGACAAGGAGTCATGGCGAGCGAAACACATGTGCCGATCGAGTGGAGCCGAGATATACGATTTGGCTTGGTCACCTGATGCTGCTCATTTCATCATTGGAAGCATGGACAACATTGCCCGGATATACAATGCCAACTCAGGTACGCTGCGCGAGCTTTTGATGGATGTAGCTGCCGCCGACTGGTGACTGACAAAAACAACAACACAATAGGGACTCTCGTCAGACAAATCGCCGAACACAGTCACTACGTTCAGGGAGTGACCTGGGATCCGTGGAACGAGTACATTGCTACGCAGTCGTCTGATCGATCTGTCCACATCTACTCTCTCAAAACTAAAGATGGACAGTACTCACTCAGCCATGATGATAAAACGCCGCGACTGGCAAGTCACATAAAAGCAGACCTGCCTCCACGGCGGATATCTTCGAGCAGCCCCGCGCCGCCAGACTTTGGCCATCGAGCCCAGCTGTCTGTGATTGATTCCGTCGCATCGATAGGATCTCCTGCACCTTCAGCACCCGGCACTCCGATATCGTTTCCACTTCCCATGAACCCTCCCAGCGTGATGAGCCACAGTCGAAGATCTTCATTCTCGTCCCGCCGCTCAGCGTCGCCTGCTCCCGCGATGCCACTACCAGCGGTGATGCCAATGGAAGCATCCCCCAAACCGCAAATGGGACACAAGAATGCTAGTCTGTATGCAAACGAGACGCTGACTTCATTCTTCCGGCGGCTCACATTCACGCCTGACGGCAGCCTGCTGCTCACCCCATCAGGACAGTATCAGACCCAACACCAAACAGAGAGGGATGCAAAGCCGACGTACGAGGTGATCAATACAGTCTACATATACACCCGTGGCGGCATTAACAAACCGCCGATTGCCCATTTGCCAGGGCACAAAAAGCCCTCCGTGGTGGTCAAATGCTCTCCCCTCTTCTATATACTGCGCCAGACACCTTCTTCCACCAAGCATGTTACCATTGACACGTCTGGTGACGAGGCACTGCCCTCGTTGCCCGATCCAATTGAAAAAGCGCCCCTCGCTGCTCCGGCAATGGAGCCCCCTCCACCTCCGGCAAGCACGACATCAGAGCCTAGTGGTGCTACCCAGTCCAAGACCCCCGGCGTGGACTCGGATGCCTCAACTCCTGGCCCAAAGCCTGCATTCTTGCTGCCTTATCGTATGGTCTACGCGGTTGCGACTCAGGATTCGGTACTCGTGTACGACACACAACAAAAGACACCTATCTGTATCGTGAGCAACTTACATTGTGCCACCTTCACCGATCTCGCCTGGTAAGACGCCTCCTTATTGTCATTCGTGGCTAAACACTTGCAACCAGTCTATGAAACGTGGTTAACATACAAATCCATTGCAGGTCGAGTGATGGTCTCACGTTGATCATATCGTCATCCGACGGATTCTGCTCAAGTCTTTCATTTGCCGCCGGTGAACTGGGAGACTTGTACAAGGGTGAAATCGCGCCGATGGTGACTACCTCGACGATAGCAGCACCAACTCACAGCACGCCTATTGCCACGCCGACTACAAGCTTTGCGCCGCATTCACCTTTTCCCAGTAGCTCACACCACCAGCGCAGCGCGACCAGTTCCTTTACTGCTTCCTCGCCTCCAGTCATGGTACTTCCAACAATGCAACGGCCGTCGTCGCCGACTCGTTCGAACTCGACGTCTTCAATTGCTACGCAGGCTACTTCTGTGCCTACCGGGGTTGTCAGCAACCCGCATCTCATTTCTGGAAGCGTTCCCGCTCTGACGGCTACTAACTCGGGAAAAATTGGTGGTATTCCCATGGCAACGCCGCCGGAAACGCCGAGGAGCACGGCTGGAAGCAGCGTTGGCACCAAGCGAGATGTCAGTGATGGGGAGAAAGACGAGAGTAAGATGACAGAGCCTAAGAGGCGAAGAATTGCACCGACGCCGGTGGACAAGCCTTCGTCGTAGTCAAGACTGGCATGTATTGGGATTTCAGTTGGTGTGGAGATATGTGACTACGCCGGAACTTATGGATATGTGTTCTTTTGAGGCGCCTTTGAAACAACAGTATGTGCCTATGCGAGATGAGGTATTGTATTGTATATGCATGCATGGACTGGCGTTGGCCTGCGGCCTTTTTTCCTTCTTCTCTCCGGTTTGTCATTCATTTGCTTCGTGGTACAAGCATGCCAATCCCGCAGAACAGAATGGCTCGAATTTATTGTTCTTGCTGCATCGTCTTATTTTTGATTTAGCACAGTTCCTTCTTTCTCCATCTTGGGTAATAGGGCCTGAGGAGAGGAAAAAAGGAGCCACGCGTGGCTGGGTGCTGCTCTGTGGCGCTGTTGCCCTGGCGGTAGGTATATGATGTCAAAGCACATCTCGCCGAGTTTTGTATCTGGAGAGTATTGCCTCTGCATGAGTGTTTTCATGTGGCTGTTGGCTGAGGAGCACTGGGCTGCTATATTTGGTGGAAGTATGTATCTCGGTAGTATGGGTATCTAGTAGCTAAAATACAATGAGAACGACTGCACCCTCACTAACTCACTTGCTCAAGTTGCTTGAATCACCAATATAAGACGGGCTTCCACCCTTTCCGTGGGATGAACCCCTGAACACCATCATCCCGTTACCACACTCCGCCCATGATTGACGCCTCGAACGTAGAAACGTACGTTCGAGATATGCTGTAGTTGCACGGGGCCCTCTTCCTGATTGAAATCGCTTCTATTCGCGCCTGCGCCGGCCTCAGCGCCAACATCTTCCGCACTTGCTCTCACAAGCAACCTTTCCTTTCCATTCGGCCGCACAAATCCACTAGCCGCTCCATCAAGAGACAAATGTCGTGGCAATGGCCAATGGTGATGATGTTGGAGTTTTGTTATGTAAGCCCCTTAGGAACTTGAGTCTTGAGTCCTTAATGACCCACGGCTACCACGGCCCACGGGTCACGACTCACGACACTCCACGAGTCACGACAATCCGGGGAAGTGAAAAGGCGAAGAGGAAAACACGGATGACGTAGGTACCTAGGTACATACATACGTGACGGGGCAAAATGCCGAGGCACGAACCCGGCCTGGTGCGCATACATATGACCGGAAGCCAAAAAAAAAAAACCGGACCTTGCCGGGACTCGAGTCCCGCCCCCGCGCTTTGCGCTTCGTGCTCGTGCTCGTGCTCGTGCTCGTGCTCTAACAAAATCTAGACGTTCTCATCAACCTATACCATTCGCCTCTACTACATGACCTATTTGCGCTTCTCCCCCCTTCTCGACTTCTGCGGTATTAATTTTTTTTTTCTGCCTCCTCAACCTCAACCTCGACCGCATCTGGCGCTGCCTCTGCCAACACCGCCAACGGGCGCCTCGTCTCGTCGGGTCTCAAAATCTCCGAAGTCACCTCCCCTCCATCGCCAGACGCTGGTGACGTAGCGGGCCGTCGTCCATCTTCTCTGCGACACAATTCCGGTCCCTCGCACTTCTCTCGTCTCGGGACTTTGCTTTGCAAATTGTTTTGCTGGGAAACATCTCCGCGGGGCTATGTCTTCGCCGCCGAAACCGTGGGAGAGCGCCGGTGCTGGGATGGCGACTCCGTGTAAGTATTGTCCTTCTTTTTTTTTTTTTTTTTTTTTCCATGCTCCCGCCCGTCGAGAAAGAGGGAATTACAAATCTTGGCTCTTTATATTTGCTGACATCCACTCGTTGCCAAACGTACGTGTAGCTTCAGCGACGGCTGCTCTGCCTGTGCCTACCGCCACAGCGTCTGCCACCGCAACGTCCACATCGTCTGATGCTCCTCCTGTTCCCGATCGTCCTACGTCGTTTGCTTCATCCGTTCAACAAAACGCTGCTGCGCAGAGTCGAGTAGGCGGTGCCATGGGAGGAATGGGCGTGGGGGGTGTGGGCACATCGCCGTACAGCGCATATGGAGGCGCCTACTCATCGCCCTACTCAAGTCCCTATTCGCGACTGGGCGGCATAGGCGGCATGGGCGGCATGGGCGGCTATGGAGGTGGCATGTACGGTGGATATGGAGGATATGGGGGGATGTACGGAGGCGGCATGTACGGTGGGAGGGGAGCGATGGGCCCCAATGACGCGAACAGTTTGACGAATCGCTTCAGCAATGGCACAGCGGCTACGTTCCAGATGCTCGAGGGCATAGTCACTGCGTTTGCGGGCTTCTCTCAGATGCTGGAAAGTACATACATGGCAACGCACTCTAGTTTCTTCGGTATGTCATACTCACGGATTTCAAACCTCTTCTCTTCTCCTTCTCTCGAAGCTCGATGGGAAAACGGGAGACAGATACATGGTGGCTTGACCACTTGAACTAACACGGGCACTTCAAATAGCCATGGTCTCAGTAGCTGAGCAATTCGGCAACCTACGCGATACTCTCGGCTCCATTCTCGGCATCTTCACCCTCATGCGATGGATCCGAACCCTCATCGCCAAAATCACCGGCCGACCACCCCCAGCCGACGCCCTCGCCCTCACCCCCGCAGCCTTTGCCCGCTTCGAAGGCCGCAATACCGTCCTTCCCGACGGTACCCCCGCCCCCGCCAGAGCCAGCCGCAAGCCGCTGTTCTTCTTCCTCGCCGCTGCCTTTGGCCTCCCCTACCTCATGTCCAAGATGATCCGCACCCTAGCGGCCTCGCACGAAGAAGAAGAGCGTCGGCTCCATCAGCAGGCTCTCGAGCAGCAGCAGCCCACTGACCCATCTAAACTCGAATTCTGCCGCCTTCTCTACGATTACCTCCCCCAAGGGAATAATGCCGGCTTGGAACTCGGTGCCCGCAAGGGTGATCTCGTGGCTGTTCTCGCTAAGAAGGATCCCGCGGGACAACCTAGTGATTGGTGGCAGTGCCGTGCTCGAGACGGCCGCCAGGGGTATCTCCCTAGCACGTATCTCGAGGTCCTGAAGAGGCCGGGCCAGGAGGTCAAGGCGATTAAGGCGCCTCCTGGGGATGTGACGGGGGTTAGTGTACCGGATGGGATGCTGCAAGAGGGGAAGAAGGAATATGGGATGACTGCTGATGGTATGCAGAGGAGTCACTTTTATTCATAAGCGGGGGCGGATAAGGCTGCCGGTTCACAGGTTACGGAAGCAACAGAAGCAGGACTCACCCAAAACAAAAAAAAAAGGGGTGGGGGGGGGGGGGGGGGGGG
>SRQH01000067.1:0-65350 GCA_018360345.1 Claviceps sp. LM84 group G4
TTTTTCCCCCCCCCCCCCCCCCGGTCTGTCACGGACTCACGGGAATACCTACTCTCATCTGTGCTACTGTCTACATACTCCTTGGTGTTTTGAAAAGTGATTGCACCTGTGACCTTCTATCGTGCATCTACCCTGACAGCTAGGTATGTACCTGTAGGCTGTGTCCCTTCTTCAGACATCCAGATGTCTGTTTTAGGTATGCACTTATTACAGACTTCACCTGCTACCTACGCAGAGCTTAAACAGGTACCTACTGCAGGTAGCTTATAACTCGAAAAGCACTTGTCCAGATACGGAGCACTTCCTACCGGTAGTTCAGAATGCGCGCTCGCCGCAGTCAAACCCCCGGGAAATAGGAGCCAAAAAGAAAGTTTTCTTAGGGTACCTCTGACTGGCGGGCGAGTCAATAAGGAGGGGGAGGGATGATGGAATTGAATCGCCCGCCGGTAATTGCTTCAAGCTATGTCACATGTGGTTGCCTTCATTCCTACCCGGAGTTTGTTACACCCATTAACTTGCATCCAAAGTATGTATGTACATACCAAGTCCAGCCCTCGCCACATAATACATAACGAGTGAGACAACTTGGCAATAACCAATGTATGTACATGCACGAGAGTTGAAAGTTGAAACCATCCAGATGGTGGCCACTGGCAGCCCATCCATTTACACGCGTCTCGCCAACGTCCCCCCTCCCCCCTCATTTTAGAAAAGTCCGATTCCCGATTCCCATCATCGTCGATTCTCACAAATAGTCTCCATACATATCATGAGACATGTCCACGCGGCAACGCTCTCCGTCTCGCCCTTTCCTTGAAGCTTGTGGTTATGTACTGGTACGTATGTACGGTACGGTACATGTAAAAGTCCAACGGGGATTTTCCAGAATGCCCTCTGTTCCTGGGCGTTTCTCATCGGAGGCATAACAGTACCTGATCTCGTATGATAAATGGCTGATCAGAATCTATTGCCAAGACCTCTGGCTCCCAGGGGCAAGGGTAAACCACGCAGACTTGTCACTTGCTCACTTTTCACATAGGTACTGTATGTATATATGTCCTGTACTTACTTCATGCTTGTGTGTCACTCCCACAAGCTCTCCCGCACTGCACTCAAGCTCATTCCCTCGTGAACTTACTTCCCCGGCCATGGTGGTCTGAGATGTCGCAGAAAGGGTCAGACGTCCAAGACATTTGGTGACCATCTCGGCACTAAAAACCGCCTTATATTTGTCCGTCGCCATGCCATGCGATTGAGTTTTGTGGTCCGTGGGGAAGAGGGGGAAGTCGGGGAAGAAGAAACCGGGAAAAAGAGATCATGTTGGAATCACCTGGTTTTCCTCAACATATCACACGACCAGAGAGGGTTATGTATGATATCTCCGATATGTACGACAAGACATGTTCAGACTGACACATTAAGCATATGACACATTGTCGCCATCGTACTAATCAACCACAGGGTCAGAAAATCCTTCGCGCAAGCTCCCTTGCTTGACTTCATACAACGCAACTATACAATGATGCTACACAGCACGCCATAATCATCGCGGAGTTGGTAAGTATGTCCTCCATACACACAGTCTTGGACTGCCGGCAAACTTCGTGCACTAGAACGACTACGCCAAGCCACGAGGCGTGGACAGCGCCCTGCTATCGATCATACACGCCCAGCAGGAGGATATTACACTGATTTACCTGGCCGCATCCATGTCCTCACATGACCTGATAGATAGTCAGTATCTCATCGACTCGGCATTTCTCCCATCTGGCTCGTGTCTCGAGGCGGGGTGGAGGAGGCAGCGGGGTTCAGGAATGTGTTTCTGGGGTGTGAGAAGATACGCACCGTTCTTGCAACTTGTCATGATGGCCTCTTCCGTGAAATCCAACCAACATGCTGGATGAGAATCAATGACTGTGGTCTGTCCGCATGTATCGAGTCAGCCACAACAAATCAGGTTCGTCGCACTTGAAAGTTGGATTCTTTGCCCTGGAACTCACCAGAACGGGGGGCAGAATCGGGATCCTAGACCGCGGCTCCACGGGATGAGAGACGCCATCACCATCCTCATCGCCTTCGAAGCCGGAGTTTGATCTCACCATTCCGTGGCTCCCATTGCCGAGAGGACCAGATGCGTCGTTCCGGGGAGGAGCCCCGGATGCGTCAGACACAGACCCTCGCTGTCTCGTAAAGGTCTATCTCGAGATTAGTCACGCCAACCTCTTTTCGATACGGAGCAAAAAAAAAAAAAAAGAAGAGACGAGAGGCGTGCATGCGTGCGTGCATGTATGGATGTGGGTGGCTACAGCTGGGTATACCTTTGGTCTGTGAAGCATTCCCACGTTGAAATCCCAGAGACATAATCGGCCATCCTCGCCAACGCTCCCAAAACGATAAGTGCGCTCGTCGCATCTCCATAGGTCGACGGCCAGGGACGAAACCCACGACTGGTGTCCCTGACATCGTGCAACCAGAGCAGAATCTGCAGCGGACCAAATGGAAATCAAGTCGTCTTGCCCACCCGTCAGAATGTACTTGCCGTCTGGCGTCCAGCGCACGCAAGTCAATCCTCCATAATAAGAAGAGAACAAGCCCAAAAGCCTGTGTCGGATCAGGTCCGTGAGTCAGAAACAGCTATCAACAAACAGGCTCGGTGACCTACTCAGCAGACCATGAACAAAACTTACTCTTCCTCGAGATAGTCAATCAACCTTAGGGTTCCGTCCTCGGACACCACGGCTAGATGGCGGTTGTCCGGGGAAAAGGCGAAGGCATTGATGCGCTGGTTTGATATTTTCCACGCAGCGACTGGATTCGTCTTCTGATTCTGCGAATGCACCGACTTTCTTATATGCATCTTGATGCCGGATCTCACGCCGTTCTGGCTATCTCCCGACTCACTACAATTCAAACTTTGCCCGTCTTCCTCGGGAGTAAACGGTCCGTCATCTTTTTCTTTGTCGTAGACCACCAAGGAGCCGTCCATGTGCGCCGCCAGAAACAAATTTTCAGAACCTGGAATCCATTCGATATGAGAAACGGGGGTGTGGTTGACGACTCCCTGTAAGGGAGAACATGTCATGTCAGATTCCATTCGCCTGTGTATTGAGGACGGGGCTACAATGTCTACTCACGTTCTTGTTCATACGTGTGTACCTTTGTGAGATGGGCTCCCACCAGATGATCTCGCCCGTTGAAAAGCCCATGACAACATCAATGTGTGATGCGCTTTTCGTCACCATATTGACATCATGGCACAAGCAATGCGCCTTGGTGAACAGAATCTTGGTAAAGTAATCTTGCTGCTTTACGTGTTAGATACTGCACTGGATGTCTCCGCCGATGATGTGCTCTGGGTGGTGACCTGCCTTGTTTGGTGATGACAGATCCAGCCACTGGAATGCACGATTAATATTCGCAAAGGCAAAGATGCCGTCGCCAGGCCTATCCGTCATCCTTCTCGACAGGCTATCGCTGACGATAACCCGGGAGATAAATGACGAATTGCTCTTGGTGACGTTATTTTTGGGCTTCCTGCGTTTGTTTACATCCTTTGTGTGTGCTGGCGCGAGTAACGAATTTCCTTCACCAAAGGCAGGGTTCGATCCCATAGTAGTGGAGTTGGGCGCATCACTGGTCGAGGGAGCCCGTCCATCTTCACTGCTCATGCCACCCTCGGCGGAATATCTTGCTTCGCCAGACTGGTCCGTACTAGAGCCTGCAGCACCCATTGGCAGTGTCCTAGCAGAAAGGCCTCGGTAGACGAAGGGCGGGGGACGAGACTGAATCCGGACCAGAGTCATCTTGGTACCTATGGAGGCTGGTTGTGGGTTGGTGGCCAATGGGTTAGGATTTACAATAGGGGCTTCTGATGGGTGTGGTGGAGGCGTCGCCAGTTGCAGATCTTCTTTGAGGATGTAGATGCCTTGAAGATCCAATCAGTATGTCTTTTGGCATATCAACAGCAGCATCGTCGTGCCGACTTTGGTGCTCACAGACCTTCTCCGACGAGAAACTGCCACTCTGGCCCGGCAGGGGTCGATATTGTATTATTGGTCTCGATCATTGGCACAATGCCCGTTATACCGGTCGCACCGTAGGAGCTCCCAATCGGGTATCGAGGTGGAGGAGGCAAAGCACTGAGACGGTTCAATCAGCCATGGAAAAGAAGTTGCGCAAGAAGGCTTGCGAACGCAGTGTTGGCATGCTTCAGGGCATCGCTTTACACATACAACATGATGCTGGTCGTTTTCTCAGCCGGCTACAGATTCTCATAGGTCGAGACGCCGCAATTTGGCGTATAGGTCGACGATACGACGGCATGCACCCGTCTCGTCGCAAACCAGATGGGATGTCGTCTAGAAGGTCCCGCGTGACAGGGAGCGGGGAGGCTGTTAATGATGCGCCGCTCTCTGGTGGAACGCCGGCACGTGTAGATGCCACAAGCAAGGGACTGGAGATGGGCATAGGACGTCGGATTAAATTTAAAGGCGAGACGAAGATGTCGAGTGGAAAGCAGCTCAGACCTGGCAGCTTGGTAGCATCGACGGAATCGGCTACTTGTGACGACAGGTCTGCCGGGGCTGCTTATCCGGAGCTGAGCTGACCTGGGGTTGGTGAAGTGTGGGGTGGCTTTCGGCTGGCATCCATCATCCATGACATCGAATTGATAGCACAGGATGCTGGATATATTACGGGCGGCTCATTCGATGAGTGGCCGAGTTCCCAGAACATTATTTCGAGACGGCTTCGGAGGTCGATGACCAGCATGTAACATGCGAAGCTCCCACGCCGATATGGACTGAGAGTTACCTAAGTGTTCCTTCAGCAGTCTCCGCGGGTGCATGTATGTACCCTAGTGTACATAGGTACCTCCTATGTAGGAGGTACCTAGGTACATATGTGGGGCTGAAGTCGGGAAATTCGGGAGCTGTGGCTGAAATCGGTGAAACAGCCTAGGGTAGGCTCGGGGCTGGCCGGGATTGAGAAACAGCAACAAGCATTTTCAGCCCATGCCAGCCATCGCAGCCGTCACCTCCTCCGCCCACGGTCATGCGATGAGCAATCAATCGTCCACGACTTACCAGGACGCCGCCGGCATTTCAGACACACGCGTTGTAGCCTCCACCATCGTCGAAGAAATGGCTCTGGTCTAGAACATTACTGCAACAGAGAGTCAATCACAGCTTGAGGCAACAGTCGCTCTAGGAGCTCTGCAACAGGAAGCTCTGCAACAGGAGCTCTGCAACCATGACAACAGGTAGGTGCTCCATGCGAAACTCTCCATCTTCCGTCCGCCAACGTATTGCCTGCTGCATCATATGAAGACTCGTACTGACTTCAAGCTTTGTTCAGTTCGGATTTGCGTATGCGGGGACGAAAGCACCGGGAAGTCCAGCCTGATCGCTTCTCTGGTCAAGGACCAGTTCATGACCAATAAAATACAACCTGTTCTGCCGCAAATCACCATTCCGCCAAGCATCGGCACGCCTGAGAATGTGACAACAACCATCGTTGACACGTCGGCTCGCCCGCAAGACCGCACAACTCTGCGCAAAGAGATTCGAAAATGCAATGTCATCATACTCGTGTACGCCGATCACTACAGTTATGAGAGAGTCGCTCTCTTCTGGATGCCTTACTTTCGCTCGCTTGGCGTCAACGTCCCCGTCGTGCTTTGTGCGAACAAATCGGATCTTGCCGGCCAGGGTAGTACGCCACAGATCGTCGAAGAGGAGATGCTACCTGTCATGGCGGAATTTCGCGAAATCGACTCGTGTATTCGAACAAGTGCTCGCGAGCACAAGAACGTCAACGAACTATTCTTCCTTTGCCAGAAAGCCGTGACGCATCCTATAGCCCCCCTTTTCGACTACAAAGAGGGGCGACTGAAGCCAGCTTGTGTGGCTGCATTGAAGAGAGTGTTCTTCCTATGCGATAAGGATCAGGACGGCTTTCTGAACGACGCGGAAATGCGAGACTTCCAGGCTCGGTGCTTCGACAAGCCGTTGACCAGTGAGGATCTCGATAATATCAAGATGTCCATCTCCAAAGCTATGCCGAACACGAGCATGGAAAGAGGAATCGACCAATCTGGATTTCTGCAGCTCAACAAGATCTATGCTGAAAAGGGTCGACACGAAACCATCTGGATCATACTTCGCAAGTACCACTACACGGACAGCTTGAGCCTGGAAGACAAGTTCTTGCACCCCAAGTTCGACGTCCCGGAGTACTGCTCTTCAGAACTAAGTCCCATTGGATACAGATTCTTCGTCGATCTGTTCCTGCTCTTTGACAAAGATAACGACGGAGGCTTGAATGACCAAGAGCTCGAGGCTCTGTTCTCACCTACCCCTGGTTTGCCGGCCTCTTGGGTAGACTCCTCTTTCCCCTCATCCACAGTCCGAAACGAAGCCGGATACATCACCCTGCAGGGCTGGCTGGCGCAATGGAGCATGACAACCTTTCTTGAACCAAAAACGACCATCGAGTATCTCGCGTATCTGGGCTTCGAGACTCCCAACGTAAAGGAGGGAATCACGGCGGCTCTCAAAGTCACAAAATCCCGGAAGCGAAGACGGCGCCCCGGCAGAGTGGAAAGGAACGTGGTTCTTTGCTACTTGATCGGGGCTGCCGGAGCGGGCAAGTCTTCCCTCCTCGATGCTTTCCTGAACCGGCCGTTTGATGGACTTTATCACCCAACCATAAAACCTCGTCGTGCAGTCAACAGTGTCGAGCTTCCCGGCGGCAAGCAAGTCTACCTGATATTTGAGGAGCTCGGCGAACTAGAACCCGCCATCTTGGACAACCGAACGAAGCTCGACTCGTGTGATTTGATCTGCTACGCTTATGATTCCTCGGACCCCGATTCCTTCTCGCACATTGTCGACATGCGGTCAAAGTACCCCCAATTGGACGAGTTGCCGTCGATATACGCCGCTCTCAAAGCGGACAAAGACAAGACAACGCAGCGGAGCGAGCTGCAACCCGATCAATACACATCATACCTTAATATGAATACGCCGCTCCATGTAAGTGTGACATGGAACAGCATCGCCGAGCTCTTTGTCGCTCTCGCTGAAGCTGCCACCAATCCGAGCCTAGGCTATCCCAAGACAGAGGAAGAGGCACCGGATCGCACGAGTCTATACATGGCACTCGGAGCGACTGCGTGCGCCGCCGTCGCCGCTGTCATGATCTGGCGTCGCTCCACGAATGCACTATGAATATGCGAGTTGCAACAGATCAGCAATGACGGACTTTATTCCATCCATCAATAGCACCGTTTCAGCAGGTGGCACATTACTCTATCAGTCCTGCGTTTTTGCACTGAATATGTGTGCGACTGAGTTGAAAGGCATATATTTCTAATCTTCTTGTCTTCTCTTCTTCCTCTTCTCCTTCTTCTTCTTCTTTCTCTTCTCTTCTTCGTCTCTTCGCGAAGTTCCAGATTCTTTATCAGAGTGCCCGGGCTACCTACCGTTGGAGATGATGGGTAGCTTTTGCATGGCCAGGAGTTGTCACACAGCAGGTTCACCGGGACTAGTCGGAATATGATACCCTTACCCTTCATTTTCTTGTTTCATACATACGTCACTAATTTTTGTACCACGAATACACTACATGGTGTTTCTGTCAATGATAATAACGAATCTCATCTCTGTTTTAGTCTATTCTTCATCCTCTATCCCCCCTTGAGAAGTAACAGTAATGTATGAGTCTGTTTGCCTCACACACCCTTTTTGCTGCTCTTTGTGCTGCTCTTTTCATGACGAAAAGCTATCGTAAATTTCGACCAAGCATTTTGGGCATGATGGAAGGTATACTATAGCTCGATCCCATCTTTCTCTCTCTGGAAGATGGAGAAGCCAAGCAAAGAAGATTGAATCCAGTTTCGTTCATGTTTCGCTTTGCATGCATGCCCTCATCTGTTTCCCCTACGAGCCGACACTCCCTTTGCTAGTGTCACCTGCAAATGCCAGGTATAGAGATCTGCAAGTTGCAACTCTCCGGTTTTCAGGGGTGATGAGGTCGCTCACAGAGTCACAAGCCACGACCAGCGCGCGCTCAAGTGGAGTGTCGGCTCGTAGGGGGCACAAATACCTAAGGACATGCAAAACAAAACAAATGGATCTGGATTCAATCTTCTTTGATTGGTGACTCCATCTTCTGGATGATGGAGAATGGCCAGAAGATGGAGAATAGAGAGAGAGGGGGGAAGACGGATCGAGCTACAGAATAGGTAGGTAGGTAAAGATATATGTATGTATGTATACCACTGGTCCGCTCCGTTCCTGTGCGACCGGTCTCACGCTGTGGGCCTGTGGCACCACCGTGAAACCTCCGTGATTTGTACATGTGTACTGTCTCAGACGGCTGCGACTTATTGGTACTAGTGGAGCGGTTCTAACGGGGAGAATCGACGCCGCCAAAGCTACTCCGTGAACATATAATAAAGGGTTTACAATGAAGCCAAGTCCAGCAATATTCGTTCGAATATCGGAGAATATGGTTGGAGCTGAGAGAGGAAAAAGAAGAAGAAAACGAAAACGAAAAATGGTCTTTTCTTTCTGCGGCCACTATCGATCCAGAAATGCTGGAGCAGTTAGAGGTGCCGAGCGGGATCTACACGACAATTGATATGAAAAACTCCTATTTCTTGTAAACGCAAAAAAAAAAAAAGAGTGCCACAACCGCTATACCTTGTAAAAGCAAAATCCCAAGTAAAAACTAGCGGCTTCCATTTCATCATCCGACACCAAGAGAGGACCACCTCCTCGTTCACGGACGCCCATCCGCTCGCTAAGGGGCCCCAGCTCAGGATCATCCTTCTCGGCCTCCCAGATTTCACGAAATGTCCGGTGAAACTGCAGTTCGAGATTGAAGTCATCCGCCAAGGCTCGGAACGCCTCCCAGGGAACTACGTACTCGGGTACTTCCTCGACGGCTTCGTCCAGGAAGAAGTTGTATTTCCAGCCAAAAGCAGGTCGGAACACGCCATCTTCGGGTGTTTTTCCTGGGAACCGAACGCGATAGATGGAGTTTCCCCATTCAGCCGTGGGCTCAGCCTCGCCTTCCTCGAGGTCACCGTCTTCAGGTTCTTCTCGGGGGTGTGTCGTAGTATTAGTAGCATCGCCATTCGTTTTCTCATTGCCTTGCTCCTTATTCTGCTTCTCTTCCTCTGCCCCCTTTTTCTTTTCCTTATCCGTCCCTTTCTCGTCCTTCTCCTTGTCACTCTCCGTTTCCTTCCCATCTTCTTGTTCCTCCTTCTTCTCGTTGTCCTTCTCCTGCTTTGTGGCTTTTTTCGCTGCTGCTTTCTCATTGAACTGACGCACTCGCTCACTGAGAACGTCCGAATTGGGAATACACCCGATGAAGCGTCCTCCCTTTTTCAGTGCTCCCGCGACGTTGCGCAGCATGATCCGCGCATTTTCTTCGGATTCGAACGCGTAGTGCATAGAGAACATCATGGTGACCACATCGAAGCCCCGGTGGTTCATGGGCGACGGGTCGAACCCAACCTGGTGAATAATGTCCAGACTCTCGATACTTTCTCGAAAGCAGTCTTTGACGTGAAAAATTGCGTCAAACACCCGTGGGGGAGGTCGCCTGTTGGAACCTCCTCCGCGGCCGCCACCTCGGCCGCCACCCCCTGCCCGTGTAGCAATGCTTCGATACCGTTCCTGTGCCTGATCGATGCTGACTTCGGCGGGGTCGAGGCCGACATACAGCCGAATTGGCTGGGGAGCTAACTGCCATTTGTTCAAGTCGCCGCCTTTTCCACACCCGACATCTAGGACAAGAAGCTCCTTTCCGCTAGAGCGGCCCAGCTCACGCGATCCGGGCTCGTGGTCTTCGTCGGGAGAGTATCGCTGGATAATGCAGCTCTTGATCCAATTGTTGAATACACGGAGACCTTTGATTTTGCTATCGGTCGTTCGCCATTGCCTGCCACGTTCGGGAACATTATTGTAGTGTTGTCGAACTACGTCGTGGACGCCACGCATACGGCTTTGCTCCATGGCGGCAGCTTGCTGTGCGGCCTGATCACGCTCTCGCTCGAGCTGGCGCCTACGGATAGCTTCTCGTTCGGCCTCTGAAATTCGCGCCCGTGTACCCGGCCGTTTCTGCTTCCGAGGCTGATCTGAGGGCGAAATGGCGCGGCGCTTGGCCGGTTGTAATTGGTTTGCATTGTAGGGTTGTGGGAGGTCATCTTGAGCGTCGTTAGGAGCGCGACGCTTATTGTTTCTCACGGGCTGGTGCGATTCTCCGTTTTTCGTTTCATCCATTGAATCCGGCATCGTGAAGCGTCTTCTTGGCTTGTGTGGCGGATCGCGTTGCGATTGTAGGTTGGAAAGCAGAGTCAAGGGAAAGAGGTGTGCGGGCAGCGCTGCTGCAGTTGTATGTACGGACTACGGATACGTAGGTAGGTACCTAGGTACATACATACCTGTCTTGGAAGTTGGGCCCTTGACACTGGAGTCCTGGACACTGGACAGCCACTGGCCCACTGGAAGCCAAAAATGGACCCACTCAGTTCCGGACTCGTCAAGTCGTCGTGGTGTTTGTTTGCTGTTCCCAATGAGCACGCTGATACATAGCTCTCTTCAGCTCTCATCGTCACCAATTCCGTCTCCCGCATCTGAACCGTCCCCCAAATCGCCTGGAGAAACATCACTAAGATCACTCCCTCAACATCTGAAATTCCGTGACTCGTTTCTGTTGATCCCATCATGGGTTCAGATCCTCAGTACGCAAAGTGGCCGTTGCTGCCGCTGTCGCAGCACGTCTTCACCCTCACAAACGGCTATGCCTCAAACGCCGTCCAACAAGTGGCGGTCAAAATTCTGCAGGATGCTATCGTCGAGGACAAGATGGCACCTTTTTACCGATACCTTGCACACCCCATCGAAGGTGTGCTGAACGCTGTCGGTGAAAGCGGCGCCTCTGCGCCCGGGAAGCCATCAAGCAGGAAATCAAGCTTGGTGGGCATGGTGGCCTCAAAGGCATCAACAACGCACATGACTCTGCCATGGGACGAAGCTCTGTATGAGAAGTTAAAGGCAGATAATGAGGAGGAATTCGCTGGTTTCCAGAAAGAGGAAGACGAGGCCGTCGAGAAGGCTGGTGATACCGAGGTCATAGCCGCCAAGGGCAAGAAGGCAGAACTTTGGGCTCGTGTTGGTGACAAGGTATGTGCTCTTTTTGCCCCCGGCGTCATTAAGCAAAGGCAATTCTCGACCTCGGAGAAAGAATGGAACACTAACAGAAAGTCAAATCCAACAGGACAAAGCAATTGCCGCTTACGAGGACGTGTTTGAGAAGACTGGTATTCTGGGCACCAAGATTGACATTGTGCTCGCCATAATACGCATGGGTCTTTTCTTTGGGGACAAAGTCCTCGTCAAGAAACACATTGAGAGAGTGAAGACGTTGGTTGAATCTGGTGGTGATTGGGACCGGCGAAACCGTCTCAAGGCCTACGAGGGCCTGCACCTTCTCACTGTCCGATCATACAACCTCGCCGCACCACTGTTGCTCGACTCCCTCTCGACCTTTACCAGCTATGAGCTCTGCACATACTCCAACCTGGTGGTGTACTCTGTGCTGGCTGGCTCGGTGTCCCTGAAGCGAGTTGACTTCAAGTCCAAGGTTGTGGACGCACCAGAGATCAAAGCCATCATGGGCGACGGCCAGGACAAGCTGTTGGCTTTAAGTGGTGCTCTAAGTGCAGGACCCGGCGCCGATGACACTGTTCAAGACAAGGCACCGCAGGTAGTCGCGAAACAAGCTGTCAACTTGACTACTCTGGGATCAAGTACCGAGCAGCCCGAAGCCGAAACGGCCGTTGACTTCAGCCCGCTGGCTTTGCTCGTCAGCAGTCTCTACAGTGGCGATTACAAGAAATTCTTCCAGTCCTTGGCCGACGTTGAGGAGAACTTTCTCAACCAGGACCGATACCTGCACGAGCACAAGAACTGGTTTATTCGAGAGATGCGATTGCGCGCATACCAGCAACTACTTCAGAGCTACCGGGTAGTGGGACTAGAGAGCATGGCCAATGACTTTGGGGTCACTGTTGACTTTTTGGATCGGTACGTTGCCCCCCAATCGTGAAGTATGACGGAGGCGTGGTCCATGATGACGCATGCTATGCAACTACTTGCATACCGCACCGACACGTGGAATACAAAGCTAACATCGTGTCAGTGACCTCGCTCGCTTCATTGCGGCGGGCCGAATCCCCTGCACAATCGACCGTGTCACGGGCAAGGGCGTTATCGAGACTAACCGACCTGACGACAAGAACAAGCAGTACCAAGACGTGGTTCGACAAGGCGATCAGCTGATTACGAAGCTGCAAAAGTACGGTCAGGCAGTGCGATTGAGAGGCAGCGAGCGAGCTTAGGGGAGTTGTCAAAGGAACGAACTAGACGAGGCAGAAACAGAAAGCTGGAGGATTTGACGAATCCACGGACAAGGACCTTGACTCCTTTTCCTTCCTTTCGGTTGGCGTAGATTAACACAACACCAGGCAAGGCAATTCATGTACAGAGAAATTCTCACGTGAAGATTGAGGAAAACTACATACAGAAGAAACTTCTAGCTGCCCTCACTCGCTCGTTTATATGTCTTGTTGGTATGATGTGACAGAGGGGTCCGAATGGAGGAGAGAAACGGGACGGGGAGCCCGTCTTGGTTCAATCTGAGTTCAGACCAAATGGTCCAATGTTCAAATGCCATCCACAACTCGAAATGATACATTCTGATGACAAGTACGACATGTTTTCACGCCCTGTAACCGGTGTAACCTCCGTGCAAATAGAGAATGGACAGACAGGTAGGTACCTTACTCAGTGAGGTAGGTACCTAATGTATGTAGGTACCTATGTACCTAAGTATGTTATCATTACCTATCCATAATAATCTCATTCATGCCCTTCCCAAAAGTAGGTGAACAAAGAAAAGAAAAAGAAAAAAAGCAGGCCAAGAATCCATGAAGATAGATGATCAATCAAGAAGATATAACAAAGATTAAGTAAAGTGCTGGTTCTTAATGCTTCAAGTAGGTATGTATGCTTTGTTTTCCATTTTCTTTTCACGCCGTACTTACATACTACCCGGTCTCCCATGTCTATCCACTTGATGGGATCGTACCTAAGTAGGTACATACATAGAGGTAGGTACCTAAAGAGGTATGTATGTAGTAGTGCTGTCAAGAAAAGCCCCTCGCCCTTGTTCGATATCCGCCCTTCAGAGTCCTCACCGATACTTGTCCATAAATTCCTGGTGAAACTTGACTATTCCAGCAATCCACTCCGTACCAGGCGCCAAAAAGGTCGTCCGGAAGTGCAGAGTGCCTTCTTTTTGGCCAAAGCCTGACCCGGCCACGACGCAGACACCAGTAGCCTCGAGCATCTTCATGCAGTAAAACTCGTCCGGCTTGCGCTTCTCAGCCGCAGCCGCCTCAAGGGCCTTGCGGGGAAGCCGGATCGTGGGGAACAGATACATGGAGCCCTGGGGCTCGGCGCAATCAACACCCTCCATCTTGCCAAAGGCCTTGTGCAGAGCCGTGGCCCGTTCCTGGAGACCATTGAAAATGGCAGAGTATTCCTTTTGGTAGAGCTCGTACGAGGGCTCTCCCTGCTTGGGCGGGTTCACCATGAGCTCGACGAGGCATTGGCCAATGACGGGGGCGCAGAGCATGATGGAGACGAATTTGTATATCTCGGCCTCGACGTCGGGGCTGAAGCCGACGAGCTCGAAATAGCCACCTCGGTGGCCGCACTCGCCGACCATGCCCTTGGAGACGCTGTGGAGGGAAGCGAGCTCGATGTTGTCGTATTTTCCGGGGTTCTCCTTTTGCATCGTGCGCAAAACACCCTTGAAGCTGTGGAATTGGCCGACAAATACATTGGTCTGATATACCTCATCGGCCATGATGACGAGGTTCTCTTGCTTGGCAAAGTCGATGACGGAGCGCACATCCTTTTCTGATAGGGACGCACCGGTGGGGTTACCGGGGTTGATGATGACGATGCAGCGAACATCGGCGCCGTCTGCTTTGCCCTTCTCGTAAGCAGCCTTGATGGTCTCGAAGCTGGTTCCCCAGGACTGAGACTCGTCCAGGTAGTATGGGACGGCCTTTGCGTCAAGGAGAGCCAGGGTTGCGGTGTACAGGGGGTACTGGGGGATAGGAATCATGATGCCAGAGTTCTTGTCGGCGCAGATGACGTGAAGGAGGGTGTTGACACCAGAAGAAGCACCAGTGGAAAGGTAGATCTTGGAGGGATCCGCGGGAAAGCCATCTCGTCCTGTGAATTTTGCGAAACAGAGTAGCGTGTGTTAGACGGTGTCAGATGAAAAAAAAAAAAAAAAAAAAAAAAAAAAAAGCAAAGAGAGGCCGAGAGGAATTTGCGACGCAAAAAAACTTACTCTCCAGGAAAGCAGCAATGCTCTCCTTGATCGCTGGCGCACCAGCACTGGCGCTATAAGCACCAACCGAGCCTACATGCTTCAACAACCATCTGGCGCGTTCAATAACATCGGTCTTGTAGCCGAGCCCATTGATCAAGACGTCCTCCTTCTCCAACAGTTCCGGGTTCTCCAGCAAGCTCAGGACCCGTCGGAAAAAGGTAATGGGCTTCTGGTCAAGCTGCTGAGGGTTTCCAATGTTGGCCGAGATGACGTGCTGGAAGGGGAGAGAGGTATCGCCCTTCTTGAGGCGGGCGCGGAACTCTTCCGACTTGACAGCCAGCTCGCCACGGACGGCATATTCGGCACGCACGACGTGCTGGTTGATGTTGTCGCGGGTCAGTCTCATGATGAAGGATTCACGGCGTGGCTGTTGCGGTGACTGAGATAGAGGCAGAGGCAAGAGACAAGAGGCAAGGGCATTCGGAGCAGATGCCGAACAGAAGACGAATGGAAAAGCGGATGGAAGAGCGAGCGCCTTTGTTCCGCAGGACAATGATCGGTGGCGGGGTGACGGCAAAATAGTTGGCGGGGCACAAGGAACCCGCACAACTCACGAGTCACAAGTCACAACTCACAAGTCGGCGCCCAATGTCGACTCTCGACTCTCGACTACTTTCGGAGTCTCGAGGGGTCGCAGTGTCGCACGGTGCACCTACAATACTCCCTGAGTCCCTCCGTAGTATCATCATATCATGTATGTAATACCTAGCGGCCCGAACCTGACTTGTTCTTCGAATCCCATGATCAGCAAATGGATCGCTAGGTAGCCAGGGAAACCAAATTCAAATACATACGGAGATGTACATACCTTCAGGCTCCTACATGTACATACGGTATGCCTGCTGTTGGCAGTTGCTCGCGGCCCCCGTGCTACGAACCTCGGGGGCCCGCATCAAGAAGCGCTTTCGTCGCCACTTCCATCGTCGTCTCCCCCAAACACCTGGTCGGCTCTCCACCTTGTACTCTCTTCCCGGGAAGCCCGACCAATTCGATTCCGGGGCAATGACGATGGCGTTTTGGACGAGTCGCAGTCTTGATGCTAGCCCGCGGCGTGGAAAGTAAATTGAATGCTCAGGCAACCAAGAGCCAAAGCGGCCCCTCCCCTACCTCCATTGACAATTTGAGCTACCCCCGGCCATGGGATGCCCTTGTAATAATAAGTTGTGACCCCGATGATGACGGCATATGTATGTAGGTATGTATGTATATCGTTGTCAAGAAACTCTGTCATTTAACATGTAATAGAAACCGCACTTGCTGCAGTGTGTTCTGAATCCGAAACGAAATATGTAATAATCAAAGAAGGAACAATTTGAATTGCCCCTCAGTGATAAGTTGAAAGTTGAAACAACTTGGTAGGAATCGGCTCGCTGGCCTCAAGATGCAACATCGGGTCGGAACCACATTTCACCGCCTGATACCTTCCAAGTTCCCCCCATCCTCCGTTCAAGTTGATTATGTAGTACGCCACCCAGATTCCAAGCCTCAGCCCATTTCATTCCCCAAACAAGCTCCTACCCATCGCATCGCGAAAAGTCGACGAAAATGGCCAAGAAAAGTATGGCTCTCTCTCAAGTTGCGGATATGCTCCAACCACTCCTCTCAAATGACAGAAACTTTGCCGTCGCGCTGTGCCGGAAAGTCTCGCCGCTCAAGCCTGATTTTTGCTAACATAGAGGCTCTCGCGGCACGTAGACAAGGCTCGTAGCTACCATGTGCACCTCGTATCCATGGCCATGACTGGCTTCTCCTATATTTTCAGGCGACCGCGAACATCCCCTAACATGGGCATGATGAAATATGATCCAATTGGTAAGGCGCGCATGCCATGTTCGCCAACAAGGTCTTGAGCAACGCGTTAACGTGTGGAAATCTTTGAATTTCTTAGTGCGCAAAAAGGTCCTCTTCCTCGAAATGAAAAAGAGATCAAAATAGACAGATCGACTACCCTCTGAAAAATCAAAATGAAAAATCGAACATCGGCCATCGGCCATCGGCCATCGGCCATCGGCCATCGGCCATCGACCATCGACCATCGACCATCGACCATCGATAATGCAATACGACTGGCACCACGGCGCATGCTGACGTTATACATCAATCACACAATCTCATTCGGGGGACATATCGGAGTTTAGGACACATTTTTTTCACAATTTCGCGCTTGCCAGCCGCCGGAGCTTTGGGAAGACTTCCTCTTATTCGGCTTTGTATGACTAGAACAACTTTATTCATGTTCCTTATACATATATTTTCATGTCTTGAACCGCACGTGTCCCGAGCGAAATACCTTCCTTCCTTGACGCCAAAATTTGAGCTAAGCTATCACCAACACATTACAGTTTCTGTATTCTTGGTCCAACATCCTCTCCGACGATTTCACACATTCTCCTTGATGGTTTGATTCTGGTGCTTGACATAGCGAACGATGCACGCCATCCTCGCGCTCAAGTGCTATCAAATATCTGAGTACCTGCTCAGAGTCGCCCAACTCTTGAAAGACGTGGAGTTGAATATCTCGGTATCATTTCTTACAAAAGTCGTACCCTCTTGATTCTTGTACTGTCTTCCTTTTCATTGCTTTCCCGCCCATGTTTGACGATCACTCCGCTCGAAGCTCCGAAAAGTGGCTGATAGTCAGTGATCCTGGGCAAGTCGAAAGCACTTCTTGCCGGTTTTTCGGTAATGAAGCTGGACCCGATTTCATGGATTATCCTTGTGGTTTCTTCAGCAGAACTTCCGGATTGGGCGGTTTTTTTCCGGTACTCATGTACTGGTCCAAGCTCAGTCTCCGTTTTGTTGCACTCATCTACCTTCACAATGGCCTCCTGCGAGGAAGGTTGACCGATGATTTTCAGTATCGAGGGCACCTTGATTGCATCTCTTCGTCGCTTTTTTTCCTGCTCGATAGAAGGAGCATTTGCGGGCAGGAACGGCTCGATTGGGCTGTGGACATGCACGCGCCTCCTTAAAGTCTCTTGTATGCTGGTGTGAACTGATCTCACGCCCGCAATATCGCCATGTGCCTGAGCATCATCGTCTAGGCGCAATCTCATAGCATCCGAGGTACCAGCGATGGTGTCGTCCCTAGCAAGCGCCTGCTCTTGTAGCTGGTGTCTGACCCAACGGTGCTCCTGGTCAATGTATTTCGAAGTGTGCTCAATCATGTCTTCGACCCGAGTGATACTGTCCATCATTCCGTGACACTGGTCAATGTATGGCATCAAGCTTTGCACCCTCTCCAGGTTCGACCTCATGGAGTCTATTAGTTTGACATCAGAATGCCATCGATGGCGTAAATCCGCCGTCGCCTTTGCCTCTGCTTGGAGATCTTGTATCATGTGCTTGGACGACGCATTCGACTCCTGGCTCTCTGCATCGCCCCCTCCGGTCTTGTCTCGTTCGAAGTGATCAATGACAGTCCTAATCTGGGATTCCAAATTGGCAAGTGTGTTTTGAGTTTGCTTGGAGTCATGTTCTGCTTTGGCTTTGTCTCGACACAATTCATGATCCAACACGAACCGGAATTCCTCCATCATGGCTTGAGCTAGCTGCTTGCCCTCTTCCTTCGTCGCCAAAGACTTGCTGAGCTGCTCAAATCTTGTGCTGTGCATCTGCGCTGCATTGTCACATACTGTCTTCAAGTCGTCAATTGTTTTCTCTCGCTGAGTGAGCTGAGAAACGACGTCTTCTTTCCACAAGCTTTGCTCTTCGCTCATGGAACGACGCTCTTCGCTAAACCAGCTCTCTAGGCTCTGTCCTAAGTCGTCACATACCTCCCGCGTTCCGGCCACTCCATCGCGTATGCACTCGAAAGCATTGGATAGCATTTTAGTTCTCTCGGCAACAAGACCATTTAGGTCGAGCTGCTTCTGAGACAGGCCCTCTACTTCTCCACGAACAAGGCCTAGTTCTGTCGCGCAGCCGTTGCTAATGAGTGAAAGTGCTTCGTTTGTGGCCGTTTGACACTGCGCGATGTCGCAAAGTGCAGGTTTTATCCTGTGCTTGCAATTCAGAAAATACTCATCGTACGAAATAAACTTCCATTCGACGCTATTGTGCCAACATACTCTGTCATTATCTTCTCTTCAACCTTCTGCACCATGCTTCCGAAATTGCTTTGGGTAGAGACAGTTGTAGCACAGTTCTGAACTGCCTCTTCGAGAGCATGAAGCCTATTGATTGTAAGCGACCGAAAGTGCAATACCATAGAACTTGACACACCTTTGTTGGGCGTGCGCTGGGAGCTCACGCTCCTGCGGCTGTTCCAGTATCCTTGCCTTCATGAAGTCCTGAAGCTCCTTAATAGAGCTTGACACCTCTTTCATCGCATCACCGTTACGAGTACGTTCTATCTCTAGCTGACCGCGCAGTTCATCCGACACTTTCTTCTCGGATATAAGAGCTTGATCTTGTTCAATGGACTTCATCTTCAGCTTGGAGATTGCTTCCTGCTCTTTATATCGCGTCATCATGAAAGTCAGTGCTCTATATATCACAAATCGAGAGTTGAGCCACCTACTTTCTTGCACTTGTTGTTCGAAGTCCAATCGAAGCTCTTCTAAGCATTCCTTTATCTTTGCCCGCTTCTGAACGCTATCCGCCAGAGCCTGTTCAATCGCCTTCGAATCAAGCATCCAGGCTTCGTGTTCTTGACGAAGATCTTGAATGGATTGATTGTAGAAATCTTTAGCCTGCGTGAAGAGACGCTGCTGCTCTATGATGGCTTCGTTGAGCTTGGCTCTGTAGGTACGATACTTTCCGTTGAGGATTTTAGCTCTTTCTTTCGAAGTCTCTACTTCTTCCTTCAACTTGCCAACTTGCTCTAGCAGTTCAGAGTTCTCTTGACAAATCGAAGAATGAGCCTTATCAGCGGCTGCTAGTCTGCCTTCAAGAGCTTGGCGGTTAGTACGCTCTGTCTCGAACTTTTTCTCTGCTTCTTGTAACTTTGCTTGTTGCCGCTGCAGCTCTTTGCGAAGTGAATCACTTTCGGCCTTGGCATGTGCTTTTTCTTCATCAGCTAGACCAATACACTCATTCCAATACCGAGCAACTTGGTTCATGAGCAGCGTCTTTCTCTCGGGATCTGGCTTTGAACTCTGCTTGCCCGTAATGCTTCGCTTTCTGGACATGTTGCTGGTCCGAGAACGCGACCGCTGACTGAGAGCTGTGCCACAAACCCTTGGGCTGAGAATTCTTCCCACTAAATCAGTGTCATTGTGTCCGTGTGATGTCCCCAAGTGTTTGAAAGCATTGATTCGGTGCGGTCCCTCAAGATCGCCACATGTGCTCGCGGATGATGGGCGGCGTTCGTCTGGATAAGGCCTATCAGAGCCCATCTTCATCAAAGCGGGCTCAAGTGATCGGATTTTGCCCTGAGGAACATTTCGGGGGCTGCTTTGGACGAATAGCTCAGATTCCGGCATAGAGCGTCTGCTGTCTCGATATGACCCTTTGGCATGCCCGTGCGCAGCTTCATTCGCATTCATATTGGGCAAAGGGGTTAGCCAGTTGAGGTCTGCGGTTTGTTTAGACTCAAAGCGTCTTTCCATAATCTTGACAAGCTCTGCAAGACAAGGATTATCTCATCCGCGAGGTATGAGAGAAATCCACTGCCAGTATGGTCTGCTCGAAAAGTGAAGTTGCAATGTGATTTACGAAGATAAGATCATAAGAAGCAAGAAGAACACGGAAATCCGTTCCGCTGAGATGGTGAGCCATTATGTGAAGGCGGACGCTCCTTCCTCTGTCACTGCAGTAGGTAGGCACTTGCCGTTTACGTCCTGGCACTCGCGAGTCGCATCCAGCCGACCCAGCAGGTCAAGTAGCAAAAGAGCAGCGGAACAGAAAGTGGCTTTACAACACGAAGCAAGGAGCACCCTGGCGTGCAAATGGAATATTTGCTGGTTCGACACGCAGTCCCTGGTATTTTCGTCTAATGACCCTGGCGTCGGCGACACATATCCTGGACCAGCTCCGCCTCGCACACAGAGCCTGCTACGGCATTGGAAGACTTCAATCAGTCTGAATAAATGTGAAGTTACATGAAAATTGTTCATTGAGATGCAAGCTGGACCCTAGCTTTCTTCTTCCATCATGCACCCCCCCTAGTTTTCCATATACCTAATAACGCCTTGAACCTTCGAACTCCATGTCCTTGTACAACGCTGAACACCGATACACTTTTAAACCATCATGGATTCAACAACAAGTACTTTTCCATCGCCAAGTCCGGCCAATGCAGCCTCTGACATGAGCAATAATAATGACGAAAACCGTGGGGATGAAAGAGGCGGGGATAGTCCCTTGAGGCAATGGCCATCTTGACCGTCATTTGCCAGCCATCGTGGCTTTGGTCTCATCGATGCGATACTCAAATGGTGCAAACACTGTGAGACTCTATGCACCATCGTTAATTTCCAAACAAGCAAGTCAAGACTTTTCTTTATAGCGAAGAAGTGCAGTTCGATGGCCACGGAAAGATACCACGATCTGCCAAGAAGGTCGCTATTGCTATCACACGTAGCACCGATACAGCGAGTTTCCGACACCTGGTGATCCGGAATAGAAAATTCGAGGAATGCGTGATACGAAGTAACTAGTGCTCATCGCGTTCGCTGTGGAGTATGGTGGCATTGTGAGAATACGTTCATTGAGTAATGGCGACTCTCACATTTGCCTGAATGTGTTGGAGCTAGCACTCCGTCTGCCTGCTCTTGGCTGAGCCCGAGGGGGTGGCTCTTGCTCTTTTTGTTGCTTCTTCTTCCTCGACTCGGGAACGAATGTAACTTGACGCTCGCCACCAGCGATACCAGATTGTCCCTTGATAACGCGACCTGATTTCTGTTGTCTTGAGCCCAGTGCATCATCACGCATCTGTCGACCTTGATTCTGCGTTGACGTGACTCGCATGGTGATATCATCCGTCGGTTTCGTTGTGCGTATCTCGTCATCACTATCGCTAGCATCGTCATCGGAGTCCTTGGCTTGATATCGAGTAGGTGCCTTGGGATCCACAGGCTGCTCGACTTGGGTGCTAGGATTGAGCAGCTGGAATTCCTTGCTCATTTCGTCCACCTTGAATTCTTCATCCTCGAACAATTGAGCGAATCGATCGTCTCCTAGAACACCAGCATTCGGGTCCACGGTCGCTCTGTTCTCCTGCTTTTTGAGGATCTTATCGGCCAGTTTCTGATTGACCTTGACCTTCTTGCTGCCGCGAATTCTGCTGGCACGCTCCTTCTCTATCTTGTCCTTGATGCGTTTGACTCTATCCTCTTCCCAGGCGTAAGGGTTGATGATCAACTTGGCTTGCTCATATAGTTTAGATGCCACGAAGTATCCGTGCATGTATGGCCGCAAAAGGTTCGTCTTTCCGATCAAGTGCGCCAGACTGAGCTGTTTGAGCTCTGGTACTGTCAAGAACTTGTAATTATCGTAGGTTTCAGTATGAGCATCCTCAGCCATCTCTTCTACCATGCTGTCCAAGAAGGAGCACCATTTTGGTGCTGGACCGAGCTGCGGTATGAAAAACGCGTGCTGTTGTTTGCCCTCGTTGGCGGTGAGAAGCATTCCGCTATCCTTGCACCAAGCTACATCGTTGATATCTACAATCGGCTCGACTGATGTCCATGGATCGCCAGTCGATTCGTCCCAAATCTTAATGATGCGCTTGTCCGCCGACATAATCTTCTTCTCTTGTGAAGACGTAGTCATGTGGAAGAGCTTTTTGACGGGAAAGCCATACCCATGATCTTTCTTCAGGAGAGGAATTGGTCGTCGCAAATCGAATAGTTGGACGATGCCGGTAGAGGAGCCAGTGGCAAGTGACAAGCCGGATGAGTTGAAGCTCAACGACGTGACTTCACCATCGTGACCCGCTAATAAAGCAGCTCGAGATTTCGACCGTGGATCCCAGAATTCAACGGTTCCTATCGATGTTCCGAAGGCGAGAAGATTATGTGTAGTTTCCGCATTGGCCGCGACATTGACACTTCCAACGCCGATGCCTCCTTGCAAACCACCGCCGGTCAATTCATCATCACCACCAACATCGATCTGGAATGACTTCATGAAGCGGCCTTGTTCGAGATTCAGGCGGAAAACTTCGCCCTTACCCTCCGCATCCAACCCGACAGCCGGCACCAACGCTTCTGTAGCAAGACGGTCGTACAATATATCGCGCCCATACCTGGGTATTCGCACTTCGTAGTGACAGCCCATGGGGGTGTGGAACTCAATCCTTCGGTCGATCTGTAGGTGAAGTGACTTGGAATAGTCGGACGACAGGAAGACGAAGGCGTGATTAAGAGAATTTGTATGCCGGGCAAAGGAAAGTCCTAATTGTGGCAGATTATGAACGTGCATCTGGGGCTTGTATGTGCCTGTACTCATCACCCAGTCTCCATCCTCACTGACGCGGATACAGTTACTGGCCTCCTCGAACTCGAAGTCTTGGAGAAGCTCGACACGATTCTGGTATTCCGGGTCATTTTTTAGACTTCGCTTCCGTCTGCGAGCGAGCCAATCCGGGAGAGCTCTAGCAGTAGATGCTCCAGAGACAGTGTATACAGACACTGTGCCTGGATTAGACAATTTCATGATGTTGTGTCTATGCGCTGCACAACGTGATGAGAATTCGAGTTGTGAAGGAACGGACCAGAGGCTTACTACTTCAGCAGACGAAATGCGCAGCAAAAGCAGAGGAGAAAAAAAATCGGACCCCACCGCGATTCGTTCGCCGACCCCACACCTAGGTACCTACTACGGTACCTATGTACCTAACCTAGCAGCTGCAGCCTGCGGGTCAATCAATGTTTAAGTTCTTGTTCTTGGTGCACTTCCCCGGGTCGCGCTAAAATAACAGACAGCTCCCTGCTTTCCAGCTTTCCCGTGAGACCTGTCACCTCACTCATCCTCATCAACGGCATCGACATCGACATCATTCCGGCGCGACCTTACCATCATCGCTAATAGTGCCGTTATCGCGTTCCGATTCTCTAAAAATTTCCTTAAACATCACCATAAGTTTGCAAAGACCAGACACTCGCGACCGATATTTCTACAGGATTGGCGATACTGTCTCAAGCCCAGATTGGCAGATACTGTAAACCTAACCTGATATTGCCAAGGGGCCGTGGTTCCAGTCCATCCGATCCGAGCTGAGCGTCGCAACAGTCGCGGAAATGGAGCTCGTGAAGCCGCCAGTGTCTGGAATTGCGTCCTGTCATTAGGTGTTCCGTCTGCTTTACGACCGTCTGCTTTACGAAGGCTAGGGAGTGAACTCGGCGTTGTAGCTTAAGTGCTGTCCAGCGTGTCAACAGTAACGGGAACCATTGTCGTCGACGTGCCTGTCCTCGCCCTGCGTCAAGCCCCATTGCGGGAACATATTGCGTCCAAGTCTCAAGCCAGCTGACCGAAATGGACTTTGCCCAATACGATACTAACACGCTGGTCCTGGTGCGTGACTGGTGAAGCGGCTCGTGATCGATCAAGAAGTTGACCTCTGCTATAGAACAATATCTCGTCTATATCCTTCCGCGTGTACGAACCGACCGTCGAGAAATCTCAATTTTTCGGATCGATAGCCGTTGAAATCGAAAGTAGGCTGAGAGAACGAGGTCACATTGTGTACTATGACGCAAGCCGGCGTTGCATCTGGACGTTCAAGGTGCAGAGGACAGCCGGATCTAGCAATCAGGGCAGAGAGGACTTGATTCAATCACTCGGTTCGCATATTCACTTACTTGCTTCAGGAGAAGAGGGAATCTTCGACCCGGGGAGTCTACAAAAGCCTCGAGTGGTGCCACAAGGCGGGCTTACTTCGACAAGTTCAGCTCCAAGCGCGTTGGTCGCGGACCAGTCGCAGCGACAGAAACCTGGTTCTTCATCACAAATTGAAGTTGCACACTTGCAAGAACAAGAGCAAACCATCACCGTCGTGCCCGCTGTCGACAGCAAGGGAGCCCAAAGCGATCCAACGTCGTCTAAAGTCATCTACGAGAACTTCATAATAGCCATCGTTCTCACTATATCGACTGCGTTTTCAAAGCGCTCGGGATCGATTCCCCTTGATTACCGTACTCTGCTCCTGTCCGATCAGGTTCTGGGAAACGCTGGTCTTGGCTACAATGGCGAACAGAAACCCACGATTGGTACCTTCAATGCCTACATGACTAGTACGGGCAATCTCGTTCTCAGCTTAGCCTTCTCCGTTTGTCGAGGGATGCTTCTGTGTAACGAACCCCTCAATCTAGGCCCTGCTTCACTTGGCAACCGGATTTTGGCCGCTCCATTTGGAATGATTGCCGGTAATCAGCTTCCTTCACCTGTTGAAGTTGGGACAGCTAGCATGGCTCACACACCGAATACCCAAGTCTTGAGTTTTAGAGGAGCTCCTGATGTGCAGGATTCACCTTGGAGACAAACTTGCTCGAAGCTCTTGCAGTTTCGGGGCATTGCTCGTTCAAGGCTAGCGGGTTGCCCGTGGATGAACGTGCTGGTATCAAATTCTAAATTCTTCGACACAAAGCCTGACCACAAAAGACATCAGCTAGCAAATTCTACAGTCATGTTTCCATGGCCTGGAGCACTTTGCTTTCGGAAGAAGCCTGTCGACACTCTTTCTACGGGCCGGACAGGCGATAGTGTTCTCAGCCGGCACGAAGAACATCGCGACCCTTTAGGTGATGCGCAAGCGTGGTTCAAGTCATTTTGTGAGCGCGAGGAACAGATAGCCAAGAGAAAACAAGAGCGCGCGGTAGCTTCAAAAGAGGCTGCTGCCCTTGCTTCTCGACAATCAAGGTCGATTGGTCAGTCCCCATTGGCCATCAGACGTCCGAGCACGACAGCTGCTGGATCAATGTATCCGACACCGCCTGATGTATTGCAAAGCTTGAACGGGGTGATGTCTGCACTAGATGGCACATCGTCAAGTCCTGGGAATTCTCTAGCTATAGTTGCGTTGCCAATCAACGATCACAACAGCTCCGACTCTGCAGCTACGATAGCGCCATACGACTTCGGGCAAGACCAAGAGACCAAGCGAGAGGGGGTTGATAGCCATCTGCTAGGAAACCCTGAACACATGTATGACGATATGGGGGGCGATATGTTTGGCGATAATGACATCACAGAAGCCGACTTCAACTTTTTTGATGAAGATCCAGGAGGACTTGATCTTGACACGGCAATGGGCAGCATGAGTGACGAAACTGCAGGGGTCAACACGACTTCGAACCTTGAGTCGACCAAAGATGAGGGCAAATCAAGTACAGCAGAGTTCCGAAAACAAGATGTACTTCTTGAGAATGATACGGCGGCCTTCACAAAGCCTGAACTTCGACATGCCATAAGTGCACAGAAGGGAGTCCGAGGAGGCCGAGGAGGTAGAAATATCTCGTTCAAACGAGACTTGAGCCCTTTTGACCCCCAGACAGTTTTCAAAAAGGTGAGGCCCTCGTTCAGGGCAGCAGAGGAGACGAGTCACGCGAATACGGATGGAACACGCAGAAGAAAAGCATTCGAGAAGATAGAGTTTGATCCGATGCTCCCTCTGATTAATAAGAAATATGAGAAAGGCGGACAGTTTGACTACACTAAGATGGCTAGCTCCGAAAAGCCGAAGCTTACTCTGGGGACTGTACCCCAAACAAATTACTTGAAGCGTCACAGAAGGCCAAAACGACGCTCCAAGCATAATAATCCAGATGGTCTACAGTGCAGCTCATTTCTGGCCTCACTGACTAGAATGGGGCCGCTGCTTTCTGGCTCTAGCCCTATCAAATCGGATTCTCAAAACTCGGACGGAGAGCTAAGCAGTTGCGACTCGGAGCAAGATGATTCTTCAAGCGACGACGAATCAATGTCGCCGGCCAGGTTCAGAGTGAAGTTTGCACCACTCGATGACGATGCTGCGTCTCATGTCACGTCTTTGAAGGAAGCGGACGCGCTCGAAGAACCAGATCACCAGCTCGCCGTCGAGTTGCCCAGACTCTACAAGCCCGAAACGCCCGAAACGCCCGAAACGCCTTTGTCTGTCCTCTTTGCAGACCCTGAACCCCTCAGCTTGGAGGTTTCTTTGGGTGACGAAGATCTGATACAGGTGGCCCAGATACTGACGGAACAGGCCGCCACAGGAACGCTGCACCTTGGCACCTCTGCCGCAGCTGATGCCAAGTCCAGCTCCGTTACTGAACAGAATCACCAGGGCCTTCTCGTTGAGGCAAGATCATCTTTGCAGCTTCTCCGGGAAGTCGTTTCATCCTATCTTCCTGGTGCAGCTCCCATCCACCTGAAAGGATTTTTGGATACTCGAGACGTGCCTCTCCAAGGTCAGCCGACGCGACCTCAGCCCCGTCAAGTACCCGGGCGAGAAGCGAATGCGGCAGAGCAGCAAAAGCGGCCTAGTAATCTTTATCAAATACCAAGTCCGCACCTGGAAGTGCGTCGAACTGAAGCCAAACTTTCTGTTCTGCCTTCGGCGATTACCTTTTGGGAACTGTTGGGACTCGCGCCTTCGTCTGGAAACAAGGACATCGCTTCTGTCTGTGTGTTCCCTGGATGCAAAGGCATGAGCGACAGTGTGAAGACGTTTTTAAGCCGCGTCAAAAGCGTCTACGAAGTATTGAGACTGGGATCCATGGACAATTTGGCGCTCTCGCCAGATATGGATGATGGCATCCTTCCATACGAAGTAGATCAAACCTCGATGTCGCCTGCCGCAACAACGACGGGGCACGGGTTAGCGCTTGCGAGCAGCATGGAAACTTTACGAGATACGCTTTCGAACTTTGCCGTCTCAGACACTAATGTCGTCGTCTTCTTTGTCTATGTTCCAAGTAATCCGGGAAGCATCGTTGAAGCGTGTGTCGCATTTCAGCAGTTCTTTGATTCCTACCAAAAGGAGCTATCAGCCAAGAAGGGGCCAGTGTCCAACGAGATTGTTCTGCAACTGGTGTCTGCGGACATCTTGTCATCGCCAACATCCGTGGTGGTGACTCCCTCCCAGGAACTCGTCAAGCTTTGCTTGGAGACATACGATCGATGCACTCTTTTCGGAGGGCCCATGCCAGCACCGGCGATCCGATTGGAGCAAGCTCTCCCTCGCATCATTGAGTTCAAGCTGGTCCATACTCCATCGGCCTCCTTGGCCAAGGAAAACTCGTGCATCCATATCGCGTATGCCCAAAGCGTTGATGACCGCTGGATCACCGCGGCGTGGACAGACGACCGTGGCAATCAGCAGGCAACCGCGTCGTACTGCATGGGACGAAAAGGGAAACCATTGTCCCGCCTTCGGAATGAGGTGGCACATGAAATATGGGATTCCACACTGGACTTGGTCGCTGCGTGCAAGGTGCACTGGCGGGTGATTATCACCAAATGTGGGCCGATGGATCAGGACGAGATTGACTTCTGGATCGATCTAGCGAGAACAGAAATCAAGGCATCGGTGACCTTGATGCTGATGACTGTGGACACCAATCCTTCTTTGCAACTGATGCCACCTGCGGTGAAGCTCCCACATGTGGCCACGGCGCCACTGAACACGAATCTCGGTTCGGCAGCACAGCCCAGCAACAACATTGTCGTCTCCCCCGATCAAAGCACGGCGACACCAGGGGTCTCGGAAACCGGCACTGCAGATACTGCAGACTTGGACGTCATTCTACTCGACATCACGGATCAGACATGGGGGGCTGTTGTCGGGCATCGACTCAACAGCTCGGCCAGTATCACGGACTTGCAACCAGCGTTGATTAGCGGCTATCTCATCAAGCGCACGGGTCCTCGAGTCGAGGATCCCCTCACGGCTATGGAGATCAATATCGTGCATACAGATGCGAGCCCCCGGTCGTATGAACCTCTCCTTCGGGAGATGCTTAGCCATTTTAGAGGGTTGGCCACGTTATCACGGGCCAGGGGCATGGTGGCAAGGGATACGGATGTCCGGCCGTTGCATATCGCGGCGGCGGAAAAGGGGGTACGGGCCATGTATCTACTTATGTGATTTTGATTCCTGGTGAAAAGTGCGAAGCGTTTCTCGTTTTCAATCCATACAACATGCAAGCGGGTGGGGGGTGGTGTGGTTTTTTTTTTTTTTTTTTTTTTTTTTTTACCAGCAATGATGTACATGAATAGAGTTTTAGTTTTAGGGGGTCATGAAACGAGTTTATTGATGATGCCTGAGTCGCGCGGATGCCTCTGGTGCTTGTGGATGGAGCTGGTCAAGATCGAGTTTCCAAGGGGCTGCCATTATCGCATTGATTATTAGGCAAAACTGAAGAAATCGTGCGGCGACGCGTAGCGGAGGCGCACATTTCGTGTTTGCCTCTTTATGCTCGAGTTTTCAGTTCACATATGAGGGTATGGTGTGGAGCCTTCCTGCCTACTCCTCTTCCCATTGGTCGGTATCCTGAAAAAAATCCGATCACGTGCGCACACATCACGTGACGCAAACACACTCACGAAGTTTTGCCTATTTTTGGCGCGCACTGGCACAGCTTCGCGTCACGGCATTTTTTCATGTTAGTCCCCCTTCCTGCAGTATTGCACCGGACCGTTGGACGATTGAGTCAAGGAATAGACGAACACGATAAATAGCTTGTAGGCTGCCTGATAATATCCAGATACTATTGGTACGGGAAACGAAAACGAAGAAACAAAGAAGATGGAATGAATAAAAGTGCTCGTCTAGACGACCGATGATCGATTCAACAGGTGGCTATTCTTACAATGGCACTTCGGTCTAAGAAGCAGTATTGCACTGGATTTCTACTCCGTATATCTATCTACACAAACTGTACTTACGAGACTTGCTCATGTTTCACAGGTTCACAGCATGAACCACTTCACTCTTCACGCGAATCGCCGCAACATCTAAGCGCAGACTGGCACGCAGTGTATGTATGTATGTATATACATCTATATCCGGAGTGAATCAAAACCGTGGGGGTATGTATGTACATTTACAATTTGGACTCAGGAACGACGAGAGCTGACGTCTGCCTAAACGCCTCCTCGGCCTCCCTCTCAATGCGCCTCACCAGGACCTCGCACGTAGGAACATCGTTGATCAAGCCCATGACAGGCCCTGTAGTCCATACCTGTCACACACAATCTTGCGTTAGCCCGTAATATTATTCACTGGGAAAAGTTCCCTAGACAGAGTAAGTACGTACCCCGTATTCCGGATCACCATTCACAAAAACCTCCTTCCCTCTCTTCCCGCTCACAAGATGCGCCACCTCGGAGAACTCACCCGTGGGGCTCTCCTTTTCAATCTTGAGCGCCTCCAGGGCCACTTTATTCTTGTACAAACGGCTCGTGTTGCGCCACCGCCGCAACAGCAGTGTCGTGTCGTGCTCATCTCCCCGTACAATAGCGTCCTTGATATTCGTATGCACAGGCGCCTCAATGGTCGCCATGAAGCGCGTCCCCATGTTGACGCCCGATGCGCCGAGAAGCAGGGCGGCAGCTAACCCATGGCCATCTGCGAAGCCGCCGCTCGCAATGAATGGCACCTTGAGGGTCTGGCGCGCCTTGCTGAGGAGAATGAAGTTGGTGATGTCGCTCTCACCGACGTGGCCCGCGCATTCGAAGCCGTCAATGGAGAGGAAGTCCACGCCGAGCTTGACGGCGCTCTGGGCGTGGCGGATGGTAGTGCACTTGTGGAGGACGATGATGCCGGCCTTTTTCAGCTGCGTGATGACGGGGCCGGGCGAGTTACCGGCGGTTTCCACGACCTTGATGCCCTCGTCGATGATGGCCTGGGCGTAGGCGCCGTAGTCGGGGGGCACCATGGCAGGTAGGAGAGTCATGTTGACGGCGAAGGGCTTCTTGGTGAGGGTGCGGCAGCGGCGGATCTCGTCGCGTAGGGCCGCGGGCGTGGGGAAGATGAGGGCTGTGATGATGCCGAGGCCGCCGGCGTTGGACACGGCTGAGGCGAGGTCTGCGGTGCCGACGTGCATCATGCCGCCTTGGACGACGGGCACTGCGGGCGAGACATTTGATTTTAGAATAGGACAATTCAAACTAGGCAAGACAGCTGGCAGATGGCCGGCTCGCCGTGGTGATTTGGTTGTACATACCGCGAATGCCCAACCGTTTGGTCAGTTCTGTAACGATAGGCATGGTGTCTGCTGCTAGCGATGGAGCGATGAAGTCAAAAAAGAAGCAAGCTGCAAAATGAAGAAATGAAGAAATGAGATGGAGAAGAACGGCACGCTCGTAGAACTACAAAGATGGCCAAGAATCGCGAGTAAATGGAGTCCTATGGAAAGTTGGAGGAAAGACTTGTATTCTATATCAATCACAAAGGTCATGCAAAGAGGCAAGACGGAAGAACAACCCGATGAAGCACGATGGAAGTAGGACGTCGTTGTCACGATGGTTCGTCCCCGGAGAAGTGACGGCACAGCCGAACATCTGGAGCCGCTGCGACTCGCGAGCCTCGGCTATCCGCTTCGCGGCCAATGGCAGGCTGAATATTCGGAATCGGCCCACTCAGATACCCTTGGAAGTTGAAAGTTGGCACATGCCAAAAGCCCCGCCTCTACGAAGTATATGTACCACTACCTGGTGCATCAAACTGGATCTACAGATCAATGCCTCTTCCTTCTTGATATGTATGCAAGCTACCTAGATGTTATTCAACATCATGGTCATCAGTACATCCCAGCGTGCTTTCATGTTCATGAATCATGAGTGTCTCACACGACAGCTGATGTCGCGGGCCAAGCCGTAGGGTAGGGCAGACAGACCCCGTCTACCTACCACCTAGGTACCTGTCACGAGTCACGAGTCACGAGTCACGACTTCACGACAACGATTGCAGCTTGACTCCTTGAGGCCTATCCGCTTCTCTACAGTGTACACCCATTCTCTCGAAAACACAAGACAGCCAAGGATAGAAGATGAAAAGAAAAAAAAGGGCAAAAAGGGCACGCCGCACGGTAGACTAGTAACTACCCCTCCAGAGAATAGCCGACCTGCTCGCCCTCGCAACCCAACTTCGCCAGCCGCGCCCTCATGTCCTCAGCACGCCTCCTCTCACTCTCACCCAGCATGGAAAAGTCGATCTCATGCACATATCTTCCCACTCCGTGCTGCAAAACATTACGCGCGCGGAGCTGACCCCCCCCTGAATGCCCAACCGAGCCATGCAAAGTCGCTCGTTCCCTACCAGAGTCATACACCCCCCGATGTAGAATATTGTTATCATAAAAGACAATATCTCCAGCGCCCAGCTCAACAACCAACTGCCCCGGCAAGGCCCTCTCCAACGGATCCGCACGACGCTCCAACTCACTCCGCGCGCGCTTATGCGAACCCGGAACAACAACCAGCGACTTATCCTCCCACAAAGCCAGATTATACTGCGCATGGAAGCTCGGCCTTCCCAGACGCGCCATCTCTTCCTCTGCTGTAGCTTCCGCCGGAATATCGTCCCTGTGCCAGCGGAGCTCAAAGTCCGTCTCGGGCCGCACTAGCATGTTGAAGAGCTCCATGACGAGATCTTGGTCGGTGCACGGCAGAAGAACCTTGACGAGGCTCAGGATGTCTTCGGAAAAGTATTGCTGCGTGAAGATGTCGTGCCCGGGTAGCTCGGGGTGCATGAGGTGCTGGATGCCCCAGATGCCGTGTTCGGGGGAGAAATCCCATGGTGGGAATTGCTTGCCTACGGTGCGGATGTGTGGCCACTGGCCGGATCGGCTGAGCTGTTCGGCCTTGTGGCTGGCTTGTCGGAGGGCGGCGAGCTCAGGTCCGCTGATGATACCGCGGATGATGACGAAGCCATCTCTGTCGACGGCGGAGGGTAGATCGTCTTGCGATGGCATTCTGGCTGGTGATGGTTCTGGGGTGTGGGTGGACTTGTATATACATTTGTACTCCGTGGACCGTAGGTACTTTAAACTTCATTAATCATACATAATAAAATAAGGGGAGAAGGCGGGTTTCCTCCATGTTCGACAACGAAAGAGGTTACGTATACCTTCGGTACCTAATGTACCTAGGTATGTAGGTAACCTACGCGTATGTGGCGGCCCGCAGGGTACAGAGTGGGAAGCTGATGAACACGAGCCATCGCCTCCTTCGCCCCCTTCTTCCTTCTTCACTTCTTTTCTTGGGCAAAAGGATTTCGTGAGAGAATAATAACAGTTGAACTCGTCGCTTGCAGATAATTACACGTTCCTACCGGACCGGACAAAAGCCCCAGCGCCTCCATGGCGCACCTTGCATGCTCAACTTGTTGTTGTCCTCAGTGGACATATAGATAACCACCCTTCAATGTTCATCAACACCCGTCAACGCCCGAATATAAAAAAAAAAGCCATATCTACACACGCCAAGCTACCATACCGCTCCCTCTATCCAAATCGCTGCCTAGCCAACTCCTTCAGCATCTCCACCGTTCCCTCCTCTCTCTCCTTCCAAAGCTTCCTCCGATGTTCCATTTCCTCCATCTTGGCCCTCTCAAACTCCTCCCGCCGGATCTGCCGCTCCGACTTGCGGCCCTTCTCCTTCTCCCTCATCTTCTTGTAGTCTTCCACGCTGTCGCCGCCACCCATCAGCTGCGCCTCCCCGACCTCCATCCCGGGGGGGCTCTTATCCCTAAAATGCCGCATCTTTTCATTGACGAGCTTCTTCTTCTCCAGCGCCCGCTCACGGGTGCCGGCTTCGGCGCGGGGAACAAGTTCCTCCAGCTGGTCCTTCTGCAAAGCGCGGTCCTGGAGACGTGCTTGGCGCATCTCCTGGCGCTGTGCGTCGCGGTCTTCTTGAAGAAGCTCATCTCGTAGGGAGAGGTCCTGCCGTGTGGCCGACCTGGCTGTCTGGCGTACCCTTGGCTTTTTGTTATCACCAGGTAGGCTCGGGCCGTAGTCATCATCGTCATCGCACACACCACCATCAAGAGAAAAATCCTCCTCGCTATAGACCCTTGCTGCATCGCCCCTGTGATTTGTTGCCTCTCTCTCCTCGTCCGCATCCCTCCCTGTTGTCCCAGAGGCACCACTTCCTCTTCGACCTCCATCTCGGCCATCCCATCGTCCCAGCGGCTCATACTCTAAAGCACACTTTGCAAACATGTCGGGGTCGTACCACCCCTCGGCCAGCTCGCCTCGATTCCACTTCCCTGCAAAGCTTTTCCACCGGCCCCGCACTTCTCGCTCCTCCATAGTCGCTAGTTCCTTTTGCTTCTGTACCTCGAGGTAATACGCAAACAAAGGTTCAAAGGTGTCTAAGTCGGCTTTTCCCAGGCGCCGGGCTGAAAAGGGCAAGGATACCACGGCAGCGCGTGGTTTCTGATTGGGTTCCCGCGACTTGGCTCGGTGGCGACGGTGATGCGGCCTCTGAGCACGACTTTCTGGGGACGCGCTTCTACGGTGGCGCGTCGTACTGCTGGCGTGGCGATGTCGCGGTCCTGGAGATCGGGATCGGGATGGCGAGACCGTATGCGTGTGCGTATGTGCTTGTCCATGTCCATGTCCATGTCCATGTCTGAACTCTCTATCCCCATGGCTGTCCCGCCGTGGCGGATGATGGTGAGCGCGATCGTGATCTCGCGGTCGGGGCATTCTTGCTGATGGGACCTTTCTGTAAGGTAATCGATTGTTCTTCTTCGTCTTTGATTGCTTCTCTCTTGCTCTTGAGTCTTGAGTGAGTGTGTCTCTGATGCAGACAGGCTGGAGAGCTTCTATGAGAGACAGTGGTTACTGGAAAACTGTTCTTGTAGTTCTGTTCAATGTCTCTTGTTCGGTTGCGGCAGGAAGGAGTAACAAGGGCATCAGAGATGATGAGACAAGGCTGAGTTTAAATGACGGTTGGCGAGTCTCATCGTGACTCGTCCGTCGTCGTGAGTGTTTCTTTGGCGACATCAAATTCGGGCTCCACTTTCCCGCCCCGCGTTACGAGGTACAGAGGTACCTATGTACCTCTAAGTTCTAACAGTACATACATATGTACCTCCTAACGTGCCCCCTGCTCGCGTGAGTGTCAAGGTTGAACAAGCTTCTTGAAGATTCCAATTCCTCTCTCTATTCTACTCTCTCCTTCTTCTCTGACTTACGGAGTATTAACGATTCCTTTCCCTTATACCCTCTTGTACTACTCTCTTTCAGTTCTTCCCTTTCTTATCTTTGTATCTTGTTTCCTTTTCCTTTCTTTCCGTATTGCTCTCTTTTTCAACCCCCATTTCTTCCATGTTGCCCCCTTCATACGCCGCTGTCACAAGCAGGTACCATGCACACACTTTCCTACAACGTACATTTTTCTAAAAGCAAGCCAAACACTGCTTTTTTTCATTCAATCATTCTTCAATCCTCGCCGTCATGAATCTGGCATCCTTCAATATCATCTCATGCTACTTAGTACTTGTGCGAACCTTCCAAACTTGGGTATATAAATCTACAAGCAAGCACCAGATCTATTTCAATCCTTCCAACAGAGTGTAACACATCACACCCTACATGATCATTCTATATCTCGTGTATCATGCTATAATCGAAAAAAAAAAAAAGAAACAATCGAAACATCAAAACATTTCAGCTAGCCAGGCATGTTCGCTCACTCATCTCTCAATAACCTCCTTCTCCAGTTCTTCTTCGTCGGTTCTCGGAAGACAGTAATTCATATCAATCATAAAAACTCGTTATTCTCTCAGATTGGCCTCGTCTTCTGTGCTTGACACTGGCCCAGGATTGTTGTGAATAGTGCATCCAATGCAATGGCAATCGTCCCCACAGAGACAGCTCATGGTCTCTCCGGAACACGAGTCGGCGAATGGGTAGCTCACGAAGAAGAAGTCACTGGCCGACAAGGCTTGCTCTTCGCTCGCGCCGGATGCTGCGTCTGAAGGGCTATGTTCTGCCACCGGAGACCAGGCTTCGTCGTGTTGATTGGATTTATTGGGCGTTGTGATACCATTGGAAGAGATTGCACTCGCAGCAGTGTCTTCCGCGTCTCCATCTGAGGCATTCGCACCATCTGCTGAGCCGTTCTGATGATGGCAGTTGCTGTTGCCCTGGGCATCATACCGCCTTGGCGATTCCTCCTTCATCGAATTCCATGCTGAGCGTACATAGTCTTGCGTTGCTTCGTTGTAAGGGTGGGCAGCGCATCCAACGCACTGGCAAGCATCTCCACAGCTGCAGTGGTGCGAAGTCCAGGCCGGACTTCCGTTTCGTGCTGCTGGTGTTGTGTTTTGCTGCTGCTGCGGCGGGACATAAGGCCCTGGAGGCACGTCAAACGGCTGTCCTTGCCCACCGGGACCAAAACTCATAGAGGCCATGAAAAACCTATATTGTTCGGGTTGAAGAGGTTGCATGTACGATCCATACTGTGGAGGGTAGTGGAAAATATTCGGCTGGACATAGAAGGGGTACATTCCATTCGTCATGGCCATGGGTTGTTGGAAGGGCGGCATGATGATGCCGTTGGAAGCCGCGAACGACATGCTTAACGCAGGAGGAATGACTCCCATCGAAGGAGGCATGACTCCCAGCGTGTGTTTTCTCTCTCCCTCGGGGGACACTGATGTGGATGTAGATGCGCTCATGCCGGAGCAGCAGCTCCTGACCGCAGGCTCGATATCACTCTTCTTGTTGTTGTTGCTGCCGAAGTCTGATGCCTCAACGTGCATGGACGCAGCTCTTTCCCGGCTATTTGCGCCGTTGACCCCTTTGAAAGACCCTCTCCCACAGCAGCTTCCAGACGTTCCTGAATCTGAGGTGGTAACACTGCTCATCGAAACACCTGCTTGTCCATTCATCGTCGCCTTTGTCTGGCCTTGGCACGTTGGCGCCATGATAGGCCCTGGCGCATACGGGAACATGGAGAAAACGCCTGATTCAGCACTGTGCGATCTGTCGCTCGGCGTCACGGCTATTGAGCCAAACATTGAATAATCCGACATGGGCGTGGACGAGCCATTTGTTGAACTGAGCGGCGGACTTATCATACTGTGCGGCAGCATGATATTGATTTGGCTCGAGTCCATTCTCTGAAGCCCTGTGATGTCGATGGAATGGTTTCGGCCCGGCCCCGTCTTTGCGCTCTGCTTGTGTACCCGAAATCCAGCGTTTGCAATCTTTGAAGGACTCGGAGGCGTATCCCCGGTGGCTGGCGATGAAACCTGTTCGGACTGGTTCACAACAGCAGCCGTATCGGGCGAGCTAGTCCCGCATCGGCACTTTTGTTTTCTTGGAATCGCAGCAGTCACGGCGGCACAGGCGCAAGGTCGCGAAGAGGGGTGTGGACATGAGCTCAACGGGCGGCCTGGCTTCCGAACTGGAACCATGAGGCGCTCATTCGCGTGTGTGCATTTGGTCGATCGGTGGCCGCGGATGCAAGGCTCGCTGAGGAGAACTCCATGAGTTAGTCGTACAACACCATATCTTAGATAAGGAGGTAAGGAGGAAAGAACAAAGGGAGCTTGGCAGCTTGGTCCCCCGGAAAAGCGATCCAGAAGTAATATTGCGCGACTTGCGTTGAGACGTACCAGGCCATCTTTTGCCCGTTGATGAGAGGCATTGTTTCCTCAATGCGAAGATGTAGGCAAGCTCAGAGAGCTCTATACACAGAAGTTTCGAAGAAACGTCAGGAACGCGAAGGCCTACTCCGCGCGTCTCCCATCAAGGCGCCAGCCAGACCCTCTGTCGTGCGCGTTCGTGACTCGTGAGAATAGAGCAAACACAAGACGGAAGCTACTTGGTGGCATGAGGCGGAGCAAGCAGCGGGGCAGATCTTCTTAATTAACGATCACCGCAGTCGGTCTTTTTCGTCTCCTCAGAGGCCGGATTCGAGACAGTTTTCTAGACTCGGGGTTTCGTGATTCAGACAGATGACCCTGGTTGATGTTTTGATGGCGAGGGTTCAGGCCAAGGTACCTAGATAGGTACTGCTCGTTTGTTCCTGTCGCAATCGGGTCGAATTATGAATAGGGTTCGAGACTTGCGTTGAATTATTGACGACCTGAGAGTAAGTGGACGGTCTCACGATGACAATGCATTCGCAGCAGGAGGTCCGATGCGAAAAATTGATCGAACAAACGGCATCTCTTGGAAAGTGGCAAGCATTGCTCGACTTTCGATCCATGAAAGCCTGTTGTGCGGGGCATGAAGGTGCGGGGCCGCAACGGCCTTGCAGCCGCTTGCAAGTTGCAACTCCAATTTAAGTTGCACGTTTTAGGTACCTAAGGTATGTACTATGTAGGTACTCCGTAGGTACCTCTGCGTATGTGCCCCCATGGATTTCTACATGGAAACGACACAGGATGAGTACTAAATCGTGTAAACTTGTATATGGGCTTCCCTCCCTGCGCTAGCGTTCTTCGCATAGATTAGCAGAGGCAGTATGAAGAACATATGACGCCTAATCTGGTGTATTACAGTGAATAAATATCTTGATGAACAGTATCGAGGCACCGAGAAAGACGCCACACGCACCGCCACAGGCACAGCTAGCCCCAGCGTGAGCAAGTTTCCATTGGATCGTTTTACCGTGATGTCCAACCAAATTGCCAACCGCAGCAGCCGTTGTGACACAAGTTCACATTGCCAACCGCAGCAGCCGTTGTGACACGGTTGTGAACTTGTGTCAGTCTGTGACCACATGTCTGCGTTACAACTTACATACGGAGTACATACCTACCTACATGCCTCGTTCGGCCCCACCTTTTGTTTCGTTCCATAATAAAATTGGGTACCTAACGAACTGCGCAGAAGCAACCGTCGCACGAGGTCTATGAACTCAAGCAGCAGCTGTTCGACGAACTTCATACCTAGGTAGGTAGTCACAAGATGCTAAGAAGGTGAGAGCGCGCGAGAGATTATCTGATTTCGATTCACGCCATCGTGCGTTTGCAAATACACACAGGATTCTCTGCGCCAGTCATTGCTGCTGCACATGCTGCCTTGTCCCGTGTCGTGCCTATGCCGGGTCCGAAGGGGTTGGTTGTGCTCACTGTACGTATTCATCAATCATCATCATGCTCTGAAAATGCCTCTACGTATGTAATATCTGGCTTCCATCACCCCGCTTTCGGAAGGGCTTCCGGGACTCATGGACCAGCTTCTGTTCCAAAGAGTCCAACATTGATGAGGGTGCAACCTGACGGAGCATATAAGGGAAAATTTGATCCCTGCGCCCGTTTTATGTACCCTTGCGGCCCAGGGATATGCCTGTCCGTTGCTTCCATGCCGTGCCGTGCTCTTTGTGACTCTTTATAATAAGTCCGAGCCGATCGAATCGGCAAACTTGTCTATTGCTTCCATGTCCGGCTATTCATAGCTATGTATGTACATAGATAGTTAGTCTGAGTCGTCTACATCGGCAAACATGTCCATTGCGCGCATCCGTCTTCGTTGCTGAGCTGGCGCTGCAGAGCCATCTCCGTTATCTTTGCTGATGCCCGTAGTTCCATCGTGATCCATAGGCTCACCACCCAGATCGTTGTTGTCGACGGGCCTCCCCGCAACATCGTCCTCGCTAATAGGCTCTCCTTCAACGTCTTCCTCATCGACAGCCTCGCCCATGATATCATCCTCATCGATAGCTTCTCCCATGACGTCATCTTCGTCGATGGCTTCCCCCATGACATCGTCCTCAGCCAAGGGCTCCCCGTCCACATCGTCTGCTATCGCAGCAGGCTCTGCTGCCTTTTCAGCGGTGCCCTCTGCAGCGGCGTTTGCCTCGGATCTGGCAACTGGCAGATGTTCCAAGGTTTTCCACTTGTCGCGTTTTGACGATTCGTCACCGATATTGCCATCGGCGGCTGCTTTTAACGAAGGTGGAGACTCGAATGTCTTGACGAAGAGTTCCTGGGACTCTGCTGGGAAGACGCACCATCCCTCCCACAGGTTGAGGACAAGATGAATGCTTCGCTTCCATTTCTCGGCTCGGAGTCGGCCCCAGCCCAGCTTCTCGGCCATGCTGCCTAGCCGCTCAAAGACTTTGCGCTCGCGAAGACACGTTTCGAAAAGCTGGCGGAACCGCCAAGCGTGTCGGACTCCGCTTGTCGATGAAGATGAGAGAATGTCGCTCACCACATAGAGCGCTACCAAGCTGGCGCTGCTAGCCTCCGAGCCATCGTTTGCGGCTCCTTCCTCTGTACCTGTAGACGCCTGGTTTGGCTTCGTGCCTTGCGCGGCCCTTCTGGGATTAGCAGACGTCAGACACAGCGGCTTCTCTACGTTGGCAACAATCATTTTCACGACCTCATCAGCTCCGCGACTGGCATGTGTGATGGCAAACGATGCCACGCGGGCAATGTCGCCTTTGCGCAACTTGGCCATGGTGGTGGGCAATCTCGCGAGCAGATGAACGAGCTTCGCTTTGTCGAGCGGATTGAGGAACACCTTCTCTGCCTCGGGGCCATTATGATCGGCATTGTGACCTTCATCATCCATATCCTCATCATCGGAAGAGTTGTACTCCTCATCAGACACAAATTCATCCAGTGAAGTCGTGTACTCGAAGACCAGACCTTTTTCTGGTGCTTTCCAAGCATGGCTGCCATCGAACAGAGGCACGTATTTCCCCTTGCGTGGATTCAACAGGTCTGCACCCGTCACGACTTGCCATAACCGCCAGCGATACCAAATGCCACCTTGACTTCTTGCATCCCATATCCAGGCCCATTTCTCTTCCCGCTGTACCTCGGGCCGTGACATCAGCAACGCCTCGAATTCTGCACCATGCTCCAATACGCCCTCGATGGTTTTGTTGATTAATTGAATTGTTTTGACATCCTGTGGTGGTCTCACAGGAACATAAAGCAGGTTTTCCCTCGTCGCCCCCCCTGCGCCAACGGCGGCATAAGATGTAGGAGGCGCAAACCCACGGTGGACCCCATGTTGCTGATGATGCTGTTGCCTGTCTCGACCAGCCGGCCGCTCCACCGGTTTCGCTGCGAACGGATGCGCACCCGCTGTCGAGGACGAAGACAGGCTGGTTTGAGCCGCCAAGGCTGCTACAGCAGAGGACAGATGGCGGTGCAGAGACAAATAGTACCCATAGCCTAGATAGCGATTTTGCAATGTCGTGACAGCTGTATCCATGTCATTCGCCGGTGTGCCTTGCGAGAGTGTGACAATCGCAACCGTACACTTCCTTTCAGAGCCGCCAGGACCAGCAGGAGGCAGTATCTTGACATTTTCCACGTTCAGATGCTCGGGAATCAAGGCCTTGACCACGGCAGGCGATGTCCCGGGGGGCATGTTGGCCAGTCGAAGTGTAGGCTTCGCGATCGCCCTCTCCTCCGCCCTATCCCTTGCCTCACCCATATCTTCGTCATCGCTCGCATCGAAAGCTTGTGCAACAGATATCGGCTTCAGTGCCGCAACCGGTTCCTCGAAGGTCGGCACGCTCAGTCGATCTCCCGATCCTTTGTAATCGTTGAATGATCGCTTCTTCGCGAAATTCGTCGGCGCCGGTCCCAGACTTCCCGGTCCGCTTTTCAGTGTCGACGAGACGAAGTGTCTCTTGGACGCGCCATGTCCAGGTGGTGGCCCTGACGCCCCTGTGAAGCCTAGTCTCCCCCTCGTTGATGATGGACCTCGGAATGCACCGAATGGGGACGCGGTGCCTTTCTCGTCCTCCTCACGATCGAAACTCTTGACGAATTCGGCGTATACAGCGGCTGTCTCGGCGGCTTCGCGTTTTCGCTTAGCCTCTGCTTCGGCCCGTTGTCGCTCAAAGGCCGATTGCTTAGTAGGCTTTTGCAGCTTGGCATTGACGTCGGGAAAGTCGGGACAATCTTTTCCGGAGGACATTTTGGAAGAGCTGGGGGGTAATGGTCTCTAGCCTCGACTTGCCACGTCACGACATGTTTGGAGGGTCTCGTAAATGTATCGTTTCTGCAAGGCACGCACGTCGCAAAGTCGTTAGTGATGTCGGTGATGGCAGAAAGAAAAGGGTAAGACTAAAATACCTACCTTGGACGTTAGTCGTGAAGCTGCACTTGCCCCGCTACATGCATGAGAGGTCTTAGGTATCTACCTACCAGGTATGTACCTACCTAGGTACCTGCATACTCCATATGTACATAACATGGTGCTGGTTGCCTCGTACATTTTCTTCAACTGCATCGAGCTCAGGTTGCCTGTCACTGAAGCAGAAAATAAAGCCAAACTTCCTCGGGAAAACACCTGGACGACTCTGGCCACAATAAGGTATACAGTTTGGCAAAATACTATCTCGATGCTCGCAAATACGCTGGACGAATTCGTCGCCAGCTTTTACGGATACGGCCAGCGAGACCACAGGGTGAACACTCGATGCAAGTGTCTTTCCGAGGAAGGGCAAGTCTGGCTTTATTACCTATCTACCTCAGCATCCTTCCGGGGAGCTCGCTGCGTTTGGTCGTATTCAAGGCCCTCTGGCGCTTAGTGCACTGAAGGTTACGCAGAGGGGGACGTGGGCTCAAGTTCTCAACATCGCGAGTATGTTGAGATGCGCCGTCAGCATGAGAGGTAAAGGCACCGCGTCACCGTCCGAGCCAGCCGGTGAGAACCGAAAAAATGGCGATTGCTCGCAGTGTTGAGTTGGGTAATGCGTCTTTCCGGTTGCCCTTTATTGGGCAGAGGCCTGGTACGGTGGTCGCCTCAAGCCCGACGCCAACAGGTCTCAGGCCGGGAAGCAGCACCTGGTCAGAGCAAGGATAGAAGGGCACATTTATGATCTCCAGAAGGCCTCCAACGCAGCGGCTAGGGACATTATACCAGTGTGGCGGACTGCTTTCAAAAATCAACTCACCAGGAGTTGCGAATCGCTGTATTTGCGTAGGCGGACACTAATCGCAAACGGGCTTCCTCCAAGGCCATCTCTGCTGACAGGGATGGCTGCCTCGCGGCAAAGAGATCACCAAGCGGTACCAGAACTTACGTACCGACTGTGTATCGCCTTCAGGAGCCAGAGAAGCTTCGTCTCCCTCGCACGATTCTTCATAGGTCCTAGCTCCGAAGACAGGTGACGGTGAATTGACCTGGTTCCGCAGGAAGTTTAAGCACGGGGAATCGGTGCTCAAAATGGTCCTGCAGGGATTACAAGTCGTCTGAACATTCGATTAAATGTTATGAGTCCATGACGTCCTTCAAGGAATGGTCTTAACCTTTGGACACACCTGCCAAACTATACCGGAGACGGACTCCGAGCACCTGAAGTACCTGGCATGGCTTCTGGAAACGCCATCAGCCTCTCACAGGTCTGAGGTCCTTGAGGTCCTTGAGGTCCTTGGTGGTGGCCTGGATTTACACGGACATTGCCCCTGGAGATAGAGGAGGTTGCTGCTGTAGCCGGTGAACATACGGAGTACTACATACCTATTCCTACCATCTACATATGTAGTGCTCACAGGAAACGCTACGAGGCAGTGACAACAAGTTAAAACAGCTATGATGAAACAACTTGATTTTGTGCGAAAGGTACATTTGAACTATTGACATGAATAAGCATACCTACCTATGCAACAACCTCCTATCTCAGCTTCCTAGACTGCTGTAAGCGGCACTCTCCGCAACTCCTCTTCCAGCACCAGCCCAGCTGGCAAGCCCCGACTGCCATCCATCGTGATCAGCCCTCGAAATTTGCCATCCACCTCTCTTCCAATAGACTCGTCCTCGAGGTCCTTCCACTTCCACTTCTGCCCATATACCCCTCCCTTGCCCAACATGCAGTCTAGCACCTTGTCGCCAAGCAGTGGCAAGAATTTGTATCCGTGGCCACTATCTCCTGTGGCAATGAACAGGCCCTTCCATCCAGGATGCCAGTCCACCAGCCAGTCTCCGTCTTTGGTATCCGAGTACCAGCACAGTCTAGTTTTTTTCCAGGGTCGGTCTTCAAGCCCCTTGATCGGCGATAGCTTCGCAAGACCCTCCCTTAGATGTACGTCTGCTTCGTGTGGAAGGCGACCCATTATTCCGTTTCGGTTTGTGTAAGGTTTCGAGACGACAATCGGCTCCCGATCCAGCTCCGGCGACAAGGGCAATGCGTAGTGCACCGTCCCGGGATTGAGGTATCCGAAGCTATGTCGGGCGACCTTGAGCATGTTCCCCTGCGGAGGCATCATGAAAAGACCGGATGTCAGATTGAGAACAACGGGTTGTTTGGAAAGAACGGCGCATTCCTCTTCGCTGACTTCAATGTAGGCCAAGACGTGGCCCGATGCCTCGACTCGTCCCCTCAGGTCAACCAGTTCTCCTGTCCACGCGCCCGCAGCGACCAAGACGATATGGGCGGCAAGGCAGTTCCCGTCCGATAGTTTCGCACCGGTGACTTTGTCGCCATCTGTTGTTAACTGCTCGACCTTGGCATTCACGAAGCTGACCCGACCTGTTGCGTTGACGCGATTGTACAGCCACCTCATGCCCATGCTTGCGTTGGCCCATCCGGACAGAGAGTTGAGATAGCCCCAGTCACCAGGATGTGTATTCGTTCCCAGACATGAGTTCAATGCTTCTGTGCTCCCAAGTACCTTGATCTTATCGGCCGGCTCGCCATCCCTCTGTGCCACCTTGACGCAATTTTCCCAGCTCTTCTTGACGTAGTACATTCCCGACTTGATCCCGGCGTCCAGCTCTACAGAGTCTTGGTAGGCCGTGAGGACCAGCCCAGACTCGTGGTAGCGACCCTGCCCACCGAGATCATCGTCGCCTTGCTTTCTCCACTCCTTTTGAGCCTCAGCTGCCAGAGCAGTGTAATCAGGGTCAGCGTAGTCAGGGCGAATGATCCTCGATGAATCCACGCTCGCACAGTCCTCTGGTGGGAACTGGCCAGTACTGGTATCGTCGATGACGGTGATGGATGTATCGGCGAATTGTGGTCTTTTGGTCAATGCCCAGGCCGTGCTGAGGCCGAAAACGCCAGAGCCGATGATCAGAATGGACGCTGGTGATGGGTTCTCCATTTTGGATTCAACTGTTGTGTTTCACGGCACGGTGCAATAGTAGAGCTCATAACCAAGAAGCGGATGTCGCCTTGGTACGACTTTGGAGAAGGAGGAGCTGACGGATTGCCGAAACCGGTATCTACCTAGATATGCATGCAGTGCATGCTGACACAAATGACTCTCACTCAGCATTAGGTATGTGCTACATATAGGCTAATAATTTGGTGTTCATTTAGGTACTCCGTACTGTACGGAGTAGCTTGCGTGTTGTTGACTCGCCTAAGAACATGATTCACAATCGCTTCAGATACTATAAAGCTCAGGCGTGCTTCGCCCTCACACGTGAGGTTGTGGTTGAGCACGAGGGAAAACTTGTGCGATCACTTGTTACATTACTAATGGACTACATGGCTTTCTAACTGACACACACGTACATGCGATAGGCAAATTACTACGGAGTGCTGTGTGATACATCGGGCTTACGTCGCGGCTAAACATGCCGACCGCAACATCTCCACCAACTTCATGAATCATCTGGCCTCACGAGGTCTGCGACGGCTTACTATGTATTTGACCCTGTTACGACACAAAACATTTTCACGATACCAAGACAATCAAGTGAGGGCACAGCAAGTGAACCTTCTTTTCTGATTTTTGACCTTCCAGTGTGTATTGTCCTCAAGATATTACAGTGGCTGCCATGACATGGCGCCTATCCATACCAAACGACAGTCAATTTATGCTATGTCGTGGATTGGGTATCCTTGTTTTCCACCGAACCCTACTCCTCCCCGCGTTTTTAATGAACAAATAAGTAGAAAGTGAAATTGATGAAACGAATGGTCCGTCATCATAGGACCTTTTGCCAACGCCGTTGCAATGCACAATGAGATAATACAGTGACAACGGCAATGTAACTCGATTGTGACCTATCGAGTTGCAGAGCATTGTCGTGAATGAAGAGCAATCATGGTATCGTGGACCAATAAGTATAGTCGTACATGCGGAAGATAAATGAGGATGTGATACAGAAGGTGATTTCCGCCGTGGCAAACAAAAGTTGGTCTAAACTTTTCTGAAGTCTGCAAGCACAATGTTAGTGACGTGAAATGGGTCAAGATGATCGGGCTATCGGAAGCGTGACTCACCTTGCAGCACGGGGTAAATCATTTCGAAGGCTTGGTAGATCTCTTCCCGAACCTTGGCGCCAGTCAAGACAATCTTGCCGCTCACAAAAATGAGCAGGACAATCTTGGGCTTGATCATGCGGTAGATGAGGCCGGGGAACAGCTCAGGTTCATACGAGCTGAAATTATGATGGCGAGAAGCCAAGCCCTCGAGACGAATGGGGAATTTGATATCGCAAGAGCCAACGATGTTCTGGATTTTAAAGTCCGTGAACTTCGCATTGAAGCCAAGCTTCTGAATGATGCGAGCATATTTTCTGGATGCCAGCTTGGAATCATCCTCTGACTTGGCACCGGTAACCACCATTTTACCACTGGCAAAGATCAGAGCTGTGGTCTTTGGCTCACGAATGCGCATGATAACCGCAGCAAAACGCTTTGAAGTTGGTTAGCATTGCGGTGTAGGCGATGATGGAGAAAACCGATCGAATCATGCATACCTTTGGATTATACTCCGCATTTCGAGCATGCAGGGCAATCGTTTTGAGATCCAAACGACAATCAAGATTGACGGTGGCAACGATATTCCTTTAAAATGTAGGATAAGCGCCACTGAGCATATCAACACCTCCAGTGACCTAGGAGCATACATACTGCAGAGTAGGAGTAATCCCGCTTGGGCCTTGCGTGGCATTAGGCGTAGCAGCAGGAGTGGCGGGAGTCACCCCATTTCCACTTGCTGTCTGCGAACCGTTGGCAACAGGACGCTGAGTAGCTTCACCATTGGTTGATGGTGGCGTCAATTCATTCGTCGCTCCAGGGAACGAGAGCGAGCCAGGTGCAGTAAAAGCCTTCGCCTGCGCAGCGTTGGACGGATGTGTCTGGATACCCTCCATCATGATGGTAGTTATCCGAAACAGCAAAAAATGTCCTAGTCTGAGATCTGCGAACTGTTAGCCCAGTTAAGCAAGTGCATGAAGTAAAGGGAAGCTGATGATTTTCAGACATCATTTGTATTAATGCAGAGAGCACATATGTAAGTAAGCAGAATCACGAGGAGATTCTTACCACAAGTGGGAGATGAACAAGCAAATGTTTCCCCGACAGGATGACACTCAGGTCGAAAATGTGGTATGTACGGCAATAACAGTCGCGCGTACAACACAGATTCGGGTTTGTGAAGTGAGGAGCACTTTTTCACGGCTACCTCAGTCTCGAATGCGAACTCGACTGTTCACCTCAGGGCGAGTTCGGATTATTGAGGATTGTTTGTATGTTTGAATTTTTTTTTTTAATGTCTCTTCTACTTGTTGTCTACGGTCTCACAAGGATCCGATGGCGACGACAACAATAACGATGAGATTTCGCTGTTCTGTGTTCGTCGAAGACCAGGGGATCGGTTGCGACAAGAGAAGGAAAGGCGACAGGTTGAGAACGTTTTCAGTTCAAATCAAAACCTGGTGATCGCTGTAGTAGAGAAAGAGTCGACGTCGTGCAACTTAGGCACAATGCTCAGGGCTCGTTTTGCTCGCTGTTCCAGAGGTATGAAGAATGAGTGATAGAGACGGATGACCAAAGACAGTAAACAGCTTGTGCAGCAAGAGAGACTTGTTCTGCGATGATGCTGATACGTCTGGTGATGCTCAACTGACAAGCAGTATGAGACGAGTTGTATGAGAGAAGCAGGAAGCGAAGCAGAACGAGACTGGCAAAAGAAGAATAAGTGGAGACGCGACTTTGTTTGTGTGTTTTGAGAGTGAAAAATTATGTGGTATGGCCAATGTGTGGGTGATACGCAAGGCCAACCAAAAAGTGACTTGCGCTGGAAATGTTTCCTCAGATGTGCTGGGGGGAGGGCAGCTATTTATAATTTTGCACTCAGTCTTCTAGCCACTTCCCCCGGCAACCACCAGCCTGTGGCGTCGGCGCTGGAGAACAGACTGTACGACTCGAGGCTAGCGCGTCGGCTAGGGTTTTCACTTGCGCCCAATCAGGGGGCAGTCTAGGGATAATTTTCTCACTCGTCTCCCACCCTGCAAAATGGGAAAATCTCAGCGGCCGATGTACATACGTATCTCGATAACAAGGCCGCACGGCGGCACGCGCTGTCGCAAATGCATGCAGTATGCAGAGGCAGGCCAACGAGCCAACGACGGCAGATGATACCTACTCCTTGAGAGGCTGATGATCGCGAGTGATTGCCTGCAAATATACACACATCAGGTCTCGCAGGGGAAGTTGGAACGCACTCGAACGGGCATTGTCTGTGTCCTTTGTTCTGTTCGTTTTCGTATCGGACGAAGATGCTCCGTTCTCGCAGGCGCGTGACACACTTTGACTTCCAAGAAATAAGTGGAGACTCGTGCGACCGCGCACAAAATGCTCCTCACATTCTTCGCTTCCCGTTGAACTCTTCAGTTTTCAGATTCCATTCACTCCTCACTGCTCAACGACCGATGCACTTCACACCGAGCAAGTCCGGAGTACACGCAGAAGAACAAACGCTGGCCGACTTGCCTCCTCGAATCTTACTCGAATGCTTCTGACTGCCCTTGACCATAATGCGCATCTTGACGGCACGAATCGATGCTCAGATTTTCTGTGGCCCGTTCGCGTCATTCATGCCGCAAGTTCAAGACGGGCGGATTGGGATCGACTGGGATTTCGTGGTGGCTGGGCCTCAATCCTCGTACGGAGCCGCCCCCTATCCACACCCTCCTCACTGAAATTTCACTTTCTTGGCATCAACACCGCGCTGCCATTTACGATTCCACCTTGCGATTCCACGCGAAACAAATATCTGTCATCTTTTCTACGAAACCAAAATCTCGTAGTCTGACACTCGGGAAATTGTCGCGTAGGCCAAAAGTATCCAAGTAACGATACCTACCTACCTATGTGCTGCCGCCGCGTGCATGACTCGATAGGTGGTACGGCAGGACTCGTCGTTACCATCACCGTCTGGAAAAAAGGAAACGCGGTTCTGGCAGTGGCGACACAACGCGTCGCAAGCGGAAACGGCAGTCGCGAGTCCGCGACTCGCTGTGACAATCTTGCTTCTTTTCTGTTCGTCCCCTCTGTGCTTTGACTGGGGTGCGCGCCAGGGGCTGAAATTCCCTGTCCCTATTGGCTGTCATGCGTGTGTGAGTCATGGATGATCGTCACGTCTCGCCGCGAACGGCCTCTGACTGGCTGGAACGCCAGCGTCAAAGCCAGGGACTCAAGTCAACACCAGGGCGAACGTCTGGGCACTTTCTCCCCTTTTTACTCCGTACTCGGACGGATTGTACCTTCGCGAGATGTTCCGGGTCTTTTTTTTTTCTCGTTAGAAAGTCTAACAAACCTGCGAATGTAAGTGTGACTGCGCAAAGTTCGCAGTGGAACAAATTTTTCAAAGTCACGAGGGTTTGGCCGGAACGCCATGGGCCATGGTGAAAAACTCTGCGGCGGCTTGGTTGGGTCCGAGTATAGGTAGTTGCAGGCTTGCAGCGGCTGGGTTGGGTCCGAGTACATATTCAATGTCCATAGAGGTAGGTACAAATGTACGTGTAGTTGCAGCCTCGTACATTCGTAGCCGCCGCGAAGTTGGGTCCGAATTACCGCACTAACGAGTTCATCATTCCGCAACCTGGCAACTCTGCACAGCCTCAGCCTCTCTGTCTCGAAAATCCGGGCACAACTTTTTTCCCGGCCTGCCGGTTCGTTTGCCCTGGCACGTGCAATCCACAGATAACGACGATAAGATGACGGGACTTTCACTTTTATTTTACAATCAACAGGTGTCGACAATTCTGTCACCTGCGTGTTGTAAGTATGTATGTACATACATAAAAGACATCCAAACTTGGGCTTTTATTCGGGTTGAGGGACGCTATCTATTGTGTCTCGTGCTCTCAAATCAACACTATTATTTAGGACTTCCGTGTTCGTTCCTGTTTGCTTAACGTTCGGCCCCCAAGCCTTCTCAGCGCATTGTTGCATCGCCTTCATTTCTAAAATCACTCACACCCCTCTTCACTGCATCATGCAACTTCGATGCAAAATACCGAGGGCAAAACTCATTGTCAGTTGGCTATGTATTAATGATGGCTAACAATAAGTCGGATCCCTCTATAACGAACACCACATCAACGATATCCGCACCCACCCGAACTTTTTTGATCTCGTTTTGTAAAAGCCCTATCTGAATGATCAAATTTCGCACAAAAAAGACGCGCGATTTCGTTATCACGGGGTCAACAAAACCACTTTTCCCCGTCATACATACCATTCAATTCCTCATCGCTCCTGTCAAGAGCAAGAGGATCAGAATCACCATCGCCCGGCGACTGGCCCTTCGGAAACGCCGCGCGCAATACCTCCATCTGAAGCAGACCCAGCTAGCAGCCTGGTCCGAAGAGCAGCGCAAGCACCGTCCCTCTTCGGGCACAATATCCGAGTCTTTGTCTTCCAAATTCGAGGCTCTCGATGATGATCCGAATCGACAATTGGATGACTCGGCCACAAAAATGACAAGAAGACAATGGCCAGAGCTAGAGTTGGCTCTGTTCAAATGGTTTCAGCGCTTTGAAACAGACGTTGGCATTTCGAGTGAACTCATACGCTGGTCAGCCACGGAAATATGGTCTGGTCTAAGCTGGATGTTTACTGTGACGGCTACTCTGTTGCAGCTCTGCCCGTTGCACTGCACCTATATATATCCCACACCAAGCAGGTTCCTACCAGCGTAGTGTTCTGACCTTTTGGTCGGGGTCGGTAGGATATTCGATTCCTCACATTTACAAAGGCCTGGAGTGTCTCAAACTCAGCAGCGGATGGATGGCTTACCAGATTCAAAAAGAGATTCAACATCAAATAGCGCTGAGCGTACAGGGCATGGGAAATCTGGCTCCGTAGACGATGCTGCTGCTGAGACGCAACTCAAGACCTTCCCCATTGCCTCGAACGCTGTTTTATGTTAAATATCGTCTTGAATCGGGTAAGCCATCCGCTGCTGTGTTTCGGATAACACTCCAGGCTACGAATCCCCGGTCTAACGAAGAATTCGAGGCCATTTGGGAAAGTCCGTTATAGCGCGGTCAAAGTGATACCTGAAATAACCTGTCCATTTCCATTATGGCATGACAATGTTCAAAACACGATAGGTAGGCTACAGCTTACAATGCCATGACATAGACGCATACTTACGCAGTACGTACATTGTACTTATGTACTTGTTGTCGGTGTCATCATCGTTGAGGTTGTAATGTCCCGTACAAGGCACGTCATACTGCAGTATGCATGGGGCAAAAAGCAACCCTACGATGGAGCTAGGTACATGCACAGTGAGCTGGCGCGCACGTAGGTGTGCGTAATGTGTATCACTGTATACCTTTGTGTGATATAAAGAATAAGAACGACCAGCGGCCTTGTGTTGCACGTATCTTATAATTGACAACATGACCAGTAAAAAGAAAACAACATGAAAGAAGCCTACCCCAGAAAAGATGCGCCGATTTCGCCTGTAGATATTTTTGAACGAGTGATGCAATGTACCAACCAGATCCTGGTGCTGGGAACCTAGGTCCGCTTGTTGTTACAACTTACACAGGTACCTAGATACGTGTAACGTCAGGATAGCAGGTGAGTCGGCAGTAGGCAAAAAGATATGTACGTATGTAAATGGGTATGTGCATTTGTGTGTAGAAGAGGCACGTAAGCCATGGGCGACTTATCACGACATGTAATATTTCGGGCCCTCTCCGCCCTGCGGTACCTGCCAGTTAATATCCTGATGAGGAGCTTTAATATCACAAGTCTTGCAGTGAATGCAACTAGAAAAACCAAAAGACTCGCGTTAGCAATAGCCATGGGGTACTAACACGGTTTCTGAAATGAAGAAGACGACTGACTTTTGCGCATTAATCTGGAAGCGAACCCCATGAGGCTTTGACTCGTCCTCCACATACTCATATACACCGGCCGGGCAGAAACGGTTCTCAAGACCCTTGAAAGTCGGGTATGTCTTCTCGGTGTGGGCATCCCAGTCCTTGACCTGCAAGTGAACGGGCTGATCCTCCTCATGGTTGGTGCCCGTGCGGGACACACTCGTGAGAATATCAAACGTGATTTTGCCATCGGGCTTGGGATACTCAATCTTGTCAAATTGATCGGCCGGTTTCGTGGCCGCATGGTCGGGGGTCTTGTGCTTGAATGTCCAGGGGACGCGGCCCCGGAAGATGAAAGCCTCGAGGGCAGAGTACAGAACACCGCCAATGGAACCGAGAGGAGAGTGGAACGAGGGCCGCATATTGCGCACCTCCTTCAACTCTTTCCAGATGGAGGACGTGCGGAGAGCCTCTTCGTAGTCGTACAGGAAAACGGTACCTTGGTCGGTGCCCCCGAGGGCACGCCAGGCAGCCTCGGCGGCGAGCATGCCGGACCTCATGGCATTATGGGTCCCCTTGACTTTCGGGACGTTGACGAAGCCGGCTGAGTCGCCGATGAGTGCACCACCAGGGAAGGCCACCTTGGGGATCGACTGGAAGCCGCCTTCGACGAGGGCGCGCGCGCCGTACGAGATGCATTTGCCACCTTCGAGGACATCTTTGAAAAGCGGGTGCTGCTTGAGTTTTTGAAATTCTTGGAAGGGGGACAACCAGGGATTCTGGTAGTCCAGCGAGGTGACAAGACCAATGCTGACCAAGTTGTCGCCGAAGTGATACATCCAGGAGCCGCCGTAGACGTCTAGGGGCAGAGGATATCCCATGGTGTGAACCGTTAGGCCCTTGTCGAACTTTGTAGAGTCAACTTCCCACACTTCCTTGATTCCCAGGCCATATGTTTGGTGTTGGCTATCCTTTCGAAGGTCGAACTTGTTGATGACCTGCTTGGTCAGGCTGCCGTGACATCCCTCCCCAAACATGGTCACCCGGGCATGGAACTCCATGCCCCGTTCAAACGACTCCTTGGGCTTGCCGTTGCGTGCGATGCCCAGGTCGTTTGTCGCGACACCCTTGACGGAGCCATCGGCACTGTAGAGTACCTCGGCGGCTGCGAACCCAGGATACACTTCGACGCCAATCTCCTCGGCCCGCTCGGCCAACCACTTGACGAACTGGTTCAAGCTGACGATGAAGTTGCCGTGATTGTGCATCTGCGGGGGCGCCAAGACGGGGATGGAGGCCGTCTTGGTCAGAATGCGCATCTTGTCTTTGGTCGCGGGTGTGGCATGTTCGAAGCGGTTCGGGTTCGACTCCTCGAGCCAGTCGGGGATGAGCTCGTTGATGGAGGAGGGCTCGATGACAGCACCAGACAGGATGTGCGCGCCCATGTCGCCGGCCTTTTCGAGGACGAGGACCCGGAAATCCTCATTTCCGGCTTCGTTGGCGAGCTGCTTGAGGCGAATCGCGGCGCTCAAGCCCGCGGGACCGCCTCCGACAATGCATACATCGACTTCGTCCGACTCGCGCTCGACTGAGGCTGGATCAAAGGATTCATCTGCGTCGTTGCTTCTTAGTGAACGGCCGGTGCTGAAGGCTCGCACGCCCGCCAGGGGCTGCAAAATCACCGGCCGGGTGGACGTAACGCAAGCCGTCCTCGGCCTTGACACTGAAGGCACAGCGGACGCGGCACGCCTCGCCGAGGTCCATCGCGAAACGGACCTCGCGGCGTTGCAGCGCTGGACGCACCTTGACACTGGCACGGGTGCTGACATTTTGCTCGATGAGGTGGGCGGAAGGGGGCAATGACACCTTGAATTTGCACCTTCGAGTCGGCGATGTGTCAGGAACCAGGATGCAGATGAAGAGGAAGAACCGCGCGCTCGCGAACAAGAGAGACGAAGAGTCAAGGTCGAAGGCGAGAAGTCGCTCGTGATTATGACTTTTTGCAAATACCTGATTGGCCACTCGGCAACACTTAAAGCGCCACTTCCGACTCCAACCGGGGCCCCGCTTGCCGATGCCGAGGGTTTCATTGTTACATACACTCTCCCGCGTGCCAAACAACAAACTGAGCAAACCACCCTCGTTCTGCCCCTAGCCGACTCCCAACGACAGCTTCCCCGCGTTGGGTGATGACGGGGGTGTGATGTGTGATGTGTGATGCCCAAAGGCACGTCCGGGAGCCATGGCAGATTTGCGCGAGATGGCCAGATCGGCACGGCATGCGCGGAACTGTGGGACGCACGGGACGGGAAGCATCGTATGGGACGAGGGTACGGAGTAGAATGCGCAGAATGGATGAACGGGCTTGGAAACTGGGGTTGACAAGGGCTCGAGTCCTCGACAGATGCAAGATAAAGCTGGCCGCGTGTCCTTATGTATGTGCTGGGCCTGTGTTATGTTGATCATCTCGGCTTCTCTTGTCTGTCTCTTCGGACAGCTTTCCAGAATCCACTGGCCTGTGAAGCAGACAACAGACAACAGAGGGCCACGCAGCAGAACAGCGAAACAGCAAGAACTCGGACCAGAATCATGCCTCTTCCCATTCAGCTCGTCGCCTGCGCCCTGACCGTGGCGGCTGCGGCTGCGACTGCGGCGCCGAGTGACGGGTGCCCAGAGTACGAACAGTTCGCCCGCGTACGTCACGAGCCCTACTCGTCTGGACAATTCCAATATCCATTCCAGCGACCAGCATTGTCATGTCGCTCCTATACAGTCCCCGAGGTGGAAGAGACCATCCAAAGGGTCGAAAAGCTGGTCAAGGACCCCGATCTGTACAGGCTGTTTGTGAATACCTGGCCCAACACCGTGGACACCACGGTTCTGTGGCACGGAAGGGCTCAGGATAACGCGGATGAAGAGGTATATATAGTTTTGCTGCTTACACTTGAGGTCGTACCCCAGCTGAACCAAACGCTGATCATGACGATGTCCACGCGCTCTGAAGCTCGCCTTTGTCATAACGGGCGACATCCACGCCATGTGGCTGCGTGACAGCGCCAACCAGCTCCAGTCGTATAAACCCATCCTGAATTCATCCTCACCTCAAAACACCAACGGCAACAGCATCGCCAGCCTCTTCCGCGGTGCCATCAACCTCCAAGCCCGCTCCATCATCCGGGCCCCCTACTGCAATGCCTTCCAGCCTCCCCCAGACTCCAAACTGCCTCCCGTCAACCACAAGCGCGACCTGCTCTATAAACGCGGCGACACTGTCCAACCCCCCTACGACCCCAACACCGTCTGGGAGTGCAAATACGAGCTAGATTCCCTTGCAGCCTTCCTCCAGCTCTCATGGGATTACTATGACGCGACCCATGACGCCGCCTTCTTCGGCCGCTTCGGCTGGCGCACCGCCATCAAGGCCATCCTGAAGGTCGCCAATACCATGATGGAAGGCACCTACACCGCGGACGGACACGTCAACAAGCTCCCTTATTCCTGGCTGCGCGATGCGAACAGTGCCACGGAGACGGTGTCGAATCAGGGTGCTGGAAATCCCGTCCTGGGCAATATTGGTCTCGTGCGTAGCTTCTTCCGCCCGTCGGACGATTCGACTATGTATCAGTACTTGATTCCGGCGAATATGATGTTTGCGCGGTACCTGGATGCCTGTGTGGCTATGATGGAGCCACTGGATGGGGAGACGGCGACGGAGATGCGGAACATGGCAAAGGGGATTAGGGCAGGAATTGATAAGTATGCGGTTGTGAAGCATGCTGAGTTTGGGGATATTTTCGCCTATGAGGTGGATGGATTCGGGTCGCGGAATCTGATGGTGTGTTTTTATCTTCTTCTTTTTCTTTTTCTTTTGTGTTGTGTTGCATCCAGGCCAATCAGTGGTATCATCATTCGTTGTTCAACCCCCCCCCCCGTGTCCTACCATCTCTTATACTTCGTTCGCACCGAATCAGACGTTTGTTATGCGTGTTGACCGTATTCCTTCGACCCCCGAACTAATCACCCCCCTCCCCTTCTCAGGACGACGCCAATATCCCCTCCCTTCTTAGCATCCCCCACCTTGGCTTCCTCCCCTCCTCGGATGCTACTTATCAACACACCCGCTCCTATGTCCTCTCCCGCTCAAACCCCTATTACGGCTCCGGTCCCGTCCTCAACTCCACCGGTGGGCCTCACCTCGGCCCCGGCATGGCCTGGCCTATGGGAGTAATCATCCAGATCATGACATCGGATGAGGATGCTGAAATTGTGCATGGCATCAGGGAGCTCATGGGGTCAACGAGCAAGCTTGGATTGATTCATGAGTCGGTAAATACATGGGACGACACGAAATGGACGAGACCTTGGTAAGTTTTCCTTACTCTTTCCATCCCCGCCTTTCAGGCACTTGCATTGTTCGAATTATGGGCTCGCTTGCTTGTATAACGAGATAAGATGATAGCTCTGTGATGAGATGTACTGACTGCGAGTTCTTCTTGGGGTAGGTTTGCCTGGGTCAACGGGCTGTTTGGACAAATGATTCTGGATCTCTTGGATAGAAAACCGCATTTGCTAGCTCAGAGCTATCAATGAATGAACGGATGATATACTTTGTACATACGGGGATATATTGGTTTGTTGGTCCATTGATGGATGAATGTATGTACCGGTGGAGCGGATAGTGGAATGGCACAAGCATGGGGTGGTGGAAGAGCGGCATCATATCTAGCAATTGAAAGGCTTTCTACGACAGCACAACGCTCTAGAGTAACTCAGCCCCCTGCTCGCTTGCATTCCACGTATGTATACTGTAACTGGACAAGCTAAACCTTGTTGTTTGCCCACAAAGGTTAAAAAAAAAAAAAAGTGGCAGAAGAAGTCAACTCAAATCAAACCCGGCTCCAGACGTGATTGCATATAGAAGCTTCTCTCTCAGCACTGCCTCACTGGTATATATGGGCAGCTTGAGCAGATTCACGCACGTGCTGGCGCTTGGCAATCTCTGTTGATCTGTACCGCCGTCTCGGATGCAAAACTGAGGTCGAAGCTGTGAGAATCCCAAAAGGGGTGCTCTGGGCGTAGAACTCACATATTTGAGGACATCGCGTCTCTGGCTATCGGTGAAGCCGGCCATGACTTTCCAAAATAACTCAATGGTGGGGTGGTCGATATTGTCGTCTCCAACGGCATACAGACCGCTGTAGATGGTGTTGCGGCGCAGGTCGTCAAGGTCGATGTCGGTTGAGTCTCCGCCCACAAGGCGCTGAAGCTCGGATTGATTGAACATGGACAGCCAGGAGGGGCGGATGATGGATCGCAAACCCCGTAAGAAAGCAGACGTTTGGAGCATCGGCTGAACGACCAGTCTATGCCGGGCTGCATACGAGATATACAGGAGACGATTGTCGTTTGTGACGGGGACCGAGTCTCCGTGAGGAATAAGTTTGCGCGTCACGGTCTGCACTGGCTGACCCGGACCCGAAATTTGGTCCGTCACAGTAAAGTCAAATCCCAGCTCCGATACGTCGCCAGGGTAACTTTTGAGTCGCAGAAGACCCTTATACAGGTCCTCGTCCAAATCCCGGAGATCGTTGATGCTGCCCTTGTATGTATTTTCGTCTCTAGTTCCGACAGAGGGCCATTTAAGCAGGAAAAATCCCGCAAATGCGAGATTGACAAGTATCCCTTCGTATAAACATTTGCCGACAATCCGGCCCAAAAATTCATACCTCTGAATAAAGCGCATCATGGCGCCTCTCCACTCGACGTCGTCTTCCGTCAGCCCGTCACGCCGGAGACGTTCGCGAAGCGCATCAGCCGCCGTGGGATTAGGAAAAAGTAGGCCTTGCTCATTCGTGCTGAACAGTCCCAGACTGTTTTCATCGTTTCCAAAAGCTTCGGATGTGACGCCAATGAGGAACTCTTTGGTGACGCCTCCGCCATCTATGCCCGCTTCGGGTGTGTCAAATTGGTCGACAAATGTGATTTGGATCGTATCCTTGAAGCCTTCTCCAAGTCGATAGAATCGTTTGAAGGCATCTTCAAACAGTTGCCCACGTTTGATCTTGGCATGATGCTTGTAGAAAAGAGGATCTGTTCCAAAACGCCGGGTTCGATCCAGTTTGATAAATTGACGGAACATCCGCACTCGAGTTTCGAACGGCACGACAAAAGGCATGTGCTTTAAGACTTCCAGCTTTGGTCCCAATTCTGCCAAGCGACGCGCCCGTTGAGCCCGTAATTGGAGTGCCTTCGACTCTATCCGAGAAAAGTGCTGCGTCGCCCGTGCCGGCCGTTGATAGGTCACGCCACCGTAGGTTATTGTGAGATGATCTTGTTCCTCGCCAACGTCACCATCCGTATCTTCTTCCGCGTTCTGCCTTTCCTCCTCAGCAATGACTGCGTTTATAAAATCCTCCCGTTCCAGTTCGGCGTCCATGAGCCAGTGATTCGGAGGCAGGAAGTGCATCCTTGAATCGCGCTCGTACAGCATCTTGAGCGCAGTAGTTATGATGATGCGGAGGCCATCTAGGTCCAGCTTTGTGCTTATCGAGGGTAAATGTCCATGGGCAGATGCTGGAGCCACAATCTGCGGCGAGTGCTCCACCCCGAGATGGGGATCAAGTCGCGGCTTTGTCGCTTCGTCAATGGGTCTTTGCGACTGAGGAAGCTCTTTGGTCTTGTAGTGCAGTACAAATGCTGTGTTTTTAAGAAACATGGTTAGCCTTTTGGCATCACTCAAGGACAGACTGCATTCGCGCAGTCGGGACGTTGATGAGTTGGTCTCGATAATTTGGGTCGTCATGCCGCTGAAGAAGTCGTCATCGTCGCTGAGCCGCAGAACAAACGTGTAGAGTTCCAGGAATAAGAGTATTACTCGCCATTCCTGCTCCTCGATGCTCTCCTCAGCCACACTGGGTGCGGTGCTCAAGTATCGCGAAACAATTTCCACTGGACTTTCTGAACCATTTTCCATCTTGGTAAAAACTATCGTCTGTCGCATTATGTGCCACAAGAACTTGATGGTGGAGATGGAGCCAGATGCTGTGGGAATCTGCTCCACGAAGAAACGCATTCTGGTATCATCGGCACGGGTCGGGAAACAATGCAACAGTGTAAGTATGTATCCGGCCAAGAGACTTGTCCCGTATGAGTCTGTGGACGTAGAACTGGCCAAATTGGAGGAGAAGTGTTGCAAGACGCTCGATATACCATCATGATCCACGAGGGAGAGCAGCTGTTTCGAAACAAACGGTTCGAGGGGTTGCAGTGCGGCGTTGTCGTTGCTGTCCATCGAGCCGCCAGCATTTGCTGTTGGACTTATACGGAGACTGATCTCAGATGACAGATGCGTCAACTGGATCAGAAGAGCATTGAGGTAGGCGAATTCGGCCGATGGATCCAACGAGGCGCGTCCAATACTGATAAAGTGCGCGAGTAACCACAGTAGGTCTTGCTTAGAAGGGAATGAGCCCTGAAAAGAGGAGTAGGTAGATTGGATTGTTTCCGACAGCTTCGCGGCACAGACACTTCTCGATAAAAGCATGCTTTGAGATTCGAAAAGATGCAGGTTACTTTTTGTGAGGAAGGAAAACGCGAGAGCCTTGTACGCCGCTTCGGGCACTGCTACATTTCTCGTCAGTGGCTAGTGATCCACGAGCACTACAAGCGCCTTTGACTTACCATCATTCGGTACTGCCTTCAGTGGGCCGCTGAGTGCATCGAATAACAATTCAGCCCATTTCTCATCTATTAGATCCTTACACAGGTCTGCCAGTGCTGTATAATAGCCATCAATCGAGTGCAAAATAGTATGTGAATCGTGGGATACAAGCTTCAAGATGAGCCTGAGTAGAAGAGAAGTATCAAAACGAGTTTGTGCCCTGTGATACACAAGCGATTAGCACGGGTCCTGTTCCAGCTCGATCGGGGGACCACCCTACACTCACTTCCCAGAAGCCACGACACGGAGCGTGTATATCAGAATGTCTGTCAAGATTGAAAGGCGGGATATATGAGTTCCTTGCGGAGCAATGTGTTCGACATGAACCCATTCACATTCTTTGGCATACACGAACACCCTTTGGAGATCGTCAGGAGTTCTTTGGGAGAAAAACGACAACAACAGGTTGAAAGATAGTGGGAGACGCCCTGCTGCAGGAGAATTCAAGCGATACAAATCATCGAAAGCGGCCCTTCGGCCATCTGCCAAGTTACGTCTCGTCACATGTCCGCGCCATGCCCTCTGGATTCTCCCCGCTGCTTTTAGCCTCTGCCGCTCCAAGTGCCTTTTTTCTCGGTCAGCTTGAGCATCCGATACAGTTTTGGTTGCGTTGGAAACAACAGATGGACTCCAGGATGTGGCGGCGAATGGGTTGATGGTTTGGCCGCTCAGGTTGACGTTGCGAGGGCGCCTCGAGGTGCCCGAGAAGGTCGAGTGCATGGTGGCAAGCCCAGACCGTTCGAGTTCAGTCCATGCGACGAAAGTATTCCCGAAAAAAGCTGGAGAGTGTCCGCTACGCAGAACGAAAACATGAGTGTCGTCGTTGCACCATGTACTGTTCAACGCAGAGGCGTTGTTGCGTATTCAACATATGTACATGGCTTGATCGGAACATTGGAGCTTGGTCGGAGCCGGGAGAGCCATCGGTTGGCGACCCACCTATGTAGTCAGAGAGGAGGGTAAGGAGGTACAATATACCTACCTACGTAGGTACCTAGGCACACATACACTGCTTACCTATGTAACTATGTAGGTATGTAGTACACAGAGTCGCATCGAGAACGCGCAAGTGAATCAGAAAGTGACCAGGAACTTGGAAGTGACCAGTGAGTCAGTGACTCGTGAAGCGGCCGGCGACCAGCGACAAACAGACGGTGCCTGAGAAGTCACCGAGGCGGCGGCGAGGCCAAAGGCGGCAGCTGAGTGGACCGTGGCGCTTGTAAGTGGGGCAGCTGGCCGGGCCCTGGAGGCGGCTGAAATTCTGAATGCTTTGGTCCAAGATTGAAGAAGTCACACCGTTCACGCAGCAGGAAGGCGTAGGGTGAGGCGTACCTAGGCAGGAGCATTGCTCGACGTGGGCAGAGCATCTGTATACTACGTACGGAGTATGTATGTTATGTAAATACGGAAGCCACGAGCTCATGCGGGTGTCAAGCAAGTCTTGGGGCAATCGAGACATTCATGAACCACCAGCCAGCTGAGTACCATGTGTGTACACTGGCGTTAACACGGTAAGACGCGGCATGTGCACCACGTACCGATACAGTGCGTACCACAAACGAAGGCGGTCACATGCGGCGCTCAAAGGTACAACGCCCAAGGAGCCGCGCTTCGCCCCAGGAAGGGCCGCTCCACCAGCCCAGCCAGGCCTTGCGGAAAAATCAAATTCATCTGAAAAGGAAATTTCACTCTGCTCCTCTCCCACACAACCACCACGCTTTATTTTCCAAAAAAAAAACTCTCCAAAAACCCAAACACAAGTCGGTCCAGAGGTAACGGTCATAGACCTGGTTCTCTGTTCTTGCTCTTGTTATTCAACAAAAAACTCGCAAAAAAAATTTAAAATCCTTCAAAAAACCCCCCGTCGCTCTCACCTGCTTTTGCGCAGACACAACCTTTGTCACCGCAACACGTCTGATTTTTGATTTCCGGCCTCCCGTCGAAAGTCGAAAATTTCTTCGTGTCTTTGTCTGCCACACATCTCTGTCAGGTGTGAGGAACCGCAATCAATCTTGTTTGCTGTCACTGTAGGAGCACTGTTGTTGAATAGGTATGTCTGTGTCTTGTTTCCTCGCTGTCGCTGGCTACCGTGCCATTCTTCAATGAATCACAGTCGAGGCTCTGTGGCTACAGGCGATGACTTCTGGTGGCGTGTATGCTAACCCTTGGCCTTGTTGTTAGATCCAGATCCATTCATCTCCAATTATTCTCAAATCCATAGAAATGGCTGCCACCACTTCCTCCAGCGCTGTTGATCAGCTCGCCAACGACCTCAACAACACTTCCCTTACCAGTGGCGGTGATGCCAAGCCCACTGTTGACACCAGTGTCAGCGGCCTCGAAGACGCTTCTGCCACCCCCAGCTCTGCGGCCCCTCACCCCCAGAACTCCGCCTCCCTCTATGTCGGAGAACTCGACCCCTCGGTCACTGAGGCCATGCTCTTCGAGCTCTTTTCGCAGATCGGCGCTGTCGCCTCTATTCGTGTCTGCCGCGACGCCGTCACCCGCCGCTCTCTTGGCTATGCCTATGTCAATTACAACTCAACTGCGGATGGCGAGAAAGCCCTTGAGGAACTCAACTACACCCTGATTAAGGGTCGTCCCTGCCGCATCATGTGGTCCCAGCGTGATCCTGCTCTTCGCAAGACTGGACAGGGTAATGTCTTCATCAAGAACTTGGACGTTGCCATTGACAACAAGGCTCTCCATGACACCTTTGCCGCTTTTGGCAACATCTTGAGCTGCAAGGTTGCTCAGGATGAGCACGGCAGTTCCAAGGGTTACGGATTCGTCCATTATGAGACCGACGAGGCTGCGCAACAGGCTATCAAGCACGTCAATGGCATGCTTCTGAACGAAAAGAAGGTCTATGTCGGCCATCATATTCCCAAGAAGGATCGCCAGAGCAAGTTTGATGAGATGAAGGCCAACTTCACCAACATCTATGTCAAGAACGTCAATCCTGACGCGACCGATGACGAGTTCCGTGAGCTATTCGAGAGGTACGGTGACATCACGTCTTCATCTCTGGCTCGTGATCAGGAAGGAAAGAGCCGTGGCTTCGGCTTCGTCAACTACACTACGCACGAGAGTGCTGCCAAGGCTGTTGACGAGCTCAATGGAAGAGACTTTCACGGTCAGGATCTCTACGTCGGACGCGCCCAGAAGAAGCACGAACGTGAAGAGGAGCTTCGTCGTTCTTACGAAGCTGCCCGTCTCGAAAAGGCCAACAAGTACCAGGGCGTCAACTTGTACATCAAGAACCTCGATGACGACGTCGATGATGAGAAGCTTCGCCAGATGTTTTCCGAGTTTGGACCCATCACCTCAGCCAAGGTGATGAGAGATGCTCCCAGCGACGGGTCTGAGGCGGACGAACAGGAGGAAGAGTCGGCCGAGAAGGAGGCAGAGACCAAGAAGGAGGACAGCAAGGAGGCGACTGAGGAGGCATCTTCAGAGAAGACCTCCGAGAAGACCTCGGACAAGGCCGCGGACAAGACCTCGGACAAGACCGCAGAGAAGACCTCAGACAAGACCGCGGAGAAGAAGGGTGACAAGAAGGGCGACAAGAAGTTCGGTAAGAGCAAGGGCTTCGGTTTCGTCTGCTTCAGCAACCCTGACGACGCGACCAAGGCTGTGGCCGAGATGAACCAGCGCATGATCAACGGCAAGCCTTTGTATGTCGCTCTGGCTCAGCGCAAGGATGTCCGCAAGAGCCAACTTGAGGCCAGCATCCAGGCTCGCAACCAGTTGCGATTGCAGCAGGCCGCTGCCGCTGCCGGTATGCCTCAACAGTACATGCAGCCCCCCGTCTTCTACGGCCAGCAGCCCGGGTTCATGCCTCAGGGTGGCCGTGGTATGCCTTTCCCCCAGCCTGGCATGGGCATGGGTGGTGTACAAGGTGGTCGACCAGGCCAGTTCCCCGGCTATCCTCAGCAGGGCGGCCGTGGTGTCCCTCAGCAGATGCCTCCTAACATGTACATGCCGGGCCAATTCCCTCCCCAGTACGGTCAGCCTGGCACGCCTCAGTTCATGGCTGCTATGCAGGCTCAGCAAGCTGCCATGGGTGGTGGCCGCGGTGGACCTCAGGGTGGCCGTGGCATGCCTCCTCCCAATGCTGGACCCGGCGGTATGCCCGGATACCCTCCTAACAACCGTCAGGCCGGTGGACGTGGAAACGCCCGCAACAACAATAGCAGCAACAGCAGCGTCCAGGCCAGTGGGCCCATGCCAGCCATCCGACCTGAGGCCAGCGCCGGTTCTGTTCTGCAGCAGCAGCTCGGCGCCGCTGCTCCCGCTCAGCAGAAGCAGATGCTCGGCGAGATGATCTTCCCCAAGATCCAGGCCATCAACGCCGAGCTTGCTGGCAAAATTACCGGCATGCTTCTTGAGATGGACAACGCTGAGCTCATTAACTTGTAAGTCGAGGTCCTATTTTTTTCGTGGATAATGTGCATTTTCTAACTGATGATGACATAGGATTGAGGATGACGCTGCTCTCAAGGCCAAGGTTGACGAGGCTCTTGCCGTTTACGACGAGTACGTCAAGTCCCAAGATCCCGAGCAGGAAGAGGGTGGTGCGGCCAAGAAGGGGGAGACCAAAGCTTAAACGGTCAAGGGACTTGCGCATGGTCCCTCTTCATGCCTCAAGACGAATGACATGTTCTTTTATGTTTGATTTCCTTTGCGTTTGATTTTTTTACTTGTTTTGCTTGTCGCTGAAGTCTTATCTGTGGGGATGTTCTTACTCTATTTTTCTTTTACTGGACGAGACTTGGTAGGCGATCAGGAAGTTTGTTTATTTTTATTTATTTGAGTCCTGTCGAAGGCTCAGATATCCGAGAGGCTTGCATTTTGTACAGATAGACTTCTTGCGATGTCTTTGCTGCCAGGGGCAAGGAAACCCAAAATATGGCTTATGAGAAGCCGTGAGTATTGCTGTCTTCTGGCGCGGCGACAGCAGGCTGGCTTGGTCACCGGCGGATAAGCGTCTGAAGTGAAGGCCAGGCGTTTGGAGGTCGTCGGGCAGGCGAAGAAGCGACTTGGAAGTAAGGCTGGCGTACACTATACCCCCAACCAGCCCTTTCTTCTTGCCACCAAATGACGGACGCACAGCCTATGTTGCGGAGGGGGGGGCAAGGATTGATGAATCGTGGATTATACTAGCAGGAATTCTAATGAATAAATATCCTGAAGCTGAGACTTGGCATATGATTCGTGACACGAGTGAAGTGCGCTGCTGTTTCAACTTCCAAGTCATGCTTCCACAAGAATCAATAGGAAATCTCATATAATGCCTCAAAGCTTTCTCCAAACGAAGCTTCTCGTCACAAAGCCTTCGTTTTCGTACAATCTTGCCTCCATCACCACCAGGCCCATTCAACGATCCCTAGCCCCCTCCAAATCTCACTGCCTCAAGTGCTTTCCCAATCCTACCATCAACGACGCCTCCAAAGAGACAGAAGTTGAACAGAACCCATCTTTAGACGGTGCTCACAGAGGTACCAGATCGCAAAATAAGAGGATTGGTGAGCAAATGCGCCTGGACTCTTTCAGTCTCGACTCTCAACCCACACTAGATGAACAACTATGTATGTTACATGTAAATTTACCTAAGTTCTAACAGGTATCCTACCTAAATGTAGAAAACAGGCCCCAGAAGCCAGTTAATGCGACAGCTCCAGAACCGGTCGAGGCGGTTGAAGCGGCTACTGCTGCTGGACAATCGTCCCAGGATCGTTGCCGTGAAATGGTTGGGGATATCATACGGAGAGGTACGATAGACCCAAATCGCAGTCCACGCCTCATTCCTCCAGAACGCAGAACGCAGAACGCAGAACGCAGAACGCAGTGTAAGTCTTGTCCTTGTGTGTTATTCAAGACAAGACTGATAATGTGTTCTGGGGAAACAAGACTTGTATAATGCGTTCTGGGGAGTAAGGCGTACGAGTCACGACTCACGACAGATCATAAGCTCGTCGGAGTCGGACTGCAAGCTTGGGTCTACATATCGTATCGTATATATGATGTACATGTACCTCATATCCCCGAGTCCCCGACTATTCCATGGCGGTGGGGCGGTCGGAACAGTTGGTTCAGCAGCAGTAGCCGCCGCTTCCCATCGGTTTGGGACCCGTCAGAGGCCGTCACGACTCACGACTAGGGATGGAATTTGTAAGGAAAAAATAGATGTAAGAAAATACTTTACATACTGAAACCCTGTAATAATTTTGATTACAACACCGAAAATGGCCCACTGTTTATAGTGGGT
>SRQH01000670.1:0-14312 GCA_018360345.1 Claviceps sp. LM84 group G4
ACCTCCGCCTGCCACGGCGACGGTGAAGGCGGTGACGGCGTGAGGTCCTTCAGCAGCGCTTCAATGTGCTCTTTGTTGGACTCCATTGTGATGGCGGTGATGGCGGTGATGACGGGTAACAACGTTGTGCAGCTTGTTGTGGAAAGGCTAGTTGTAGAGTCACGTGTGCATTGCCGGCCTCGGCCTCGGGGGGTCCGTGCGCGCGAGGGGTGCGCATCCAGGGGTGCGGAAAAGTAAACTGCCCTAGAGCGTGCCCGAAAGGATGTGTTTAATTGCTTGACACACGGTCGGGCACAACTACCTATGATAATGCACATACCTAGGTACTCTACTAACTAAATATGTACATAGCTCGAGGCAAAGCCAACGAGGCAAGTTTTCAATATACAGGACCAACGTCTCTGTCCAGCCTCGCCTTGGGATTTATACACAGAGGTCGTCTTATTATATGAGGGGCTACTCCGTACGAATATGTGTCGTCACTCGTTGCTCGTTGGCGAACAGATGACAGATGTTGGCGAACAAAGGCGATGGCGGGGGCTCTGATGGACTTGACTATTGGTCCAAGCGGCACCGCCATCTCCCACCTTCACCAACACCTCCTCGCTGCCAGTCGTCAAGCTGAACTAAACTGAATCCTCTTGAGTCTTGGACTCTTGACTTTCGAGTCTTGCATCGGGTCGCGTTTGCATGCATGGTGAAACGCGTGGTACGAACTACGAACTCATCTCAAGACGGACGTGAATATATACGCTGACCACAACAAGCAAAAGAGGCAAACCGCCGGATTCCCACACACGGTCCACGGACCGAGCCATATCGGTGCGCCCCGCGACAGTCTAGATTCCAGGCTGCCAGAGACTAGGTACTGTCCCTTTTAAGGTAGGTAGAGTTGATTACATATATCCTTAAGTGCCTACCTAAGTAATAAGATGACTCTTGCTAGCAAATGACGCGGATAACTATGTATTGGGTTCTTCAACATCTTTAGCTCATCGCTCAGGACCACTCCGCACAGGGAGACATCTGTTGGGTCTACGACTCCCATTGCCGGAAACATGGTCATGTACACTACGGAGTAGGCAACAGGTTCCCGGTTGGACTCGTCAAACCTGTTGTGTTCCCACTCGTGGAATCCGTTGCATAAAAGTTGGGTTCAACCAAACAATTCAAGTTGCAACACAGTGGGACATGGCCCTAACGTTAGGTACCTCTCTGTACTCCGTATCTACTCCGTAATCCTACCTCAAATCGATGTCCGCCAAGTCACAATTCCAGACACTGGGAAGTAAATTACTAAATAAGGGCACAGAGGCATTTCCTCGTCAACGACGAACGTCAATATACTTCCCACCGTAATCAGTTCTGTTTTCTCCCCTCCCGAGTCCCCAACCAAACATTAACAGTGAACAGACAGACATGCACGTCTCTGCCCCCAATCCCGATTCCGCCCAGGTACACCTTCTCAAGTTCTCAGACTTTGTTATTAAAGCGCTCACAGATACCCATCCCAAATTCTTATCATTCTTTTGCCTCTGAACATTCCACAAGACAAAGCTGTGACCTGTCCAGGAAGCCCCGTTATGACCATTGACCATTCACTGAGCGAGACGACGTCACGACACCAGACGAGACGACACCAGACCAGACCAGACCGCCAGGACCCCTCATCCAGTCATTGTGTGACTGTGTGAATCCCATGCCCGAGACATGCATCACATGGCATGAAACATTTTCAAATTTCAGACAACAAACGCCGTCTACATACATACCCCGTACTACCTAACCTTCGCATAGACAAATAACATCATCAAACATAAGGGGTCCATGTACACACACATTCATTCCAATCATCTCCCCCCTAGGTCTCATTTTCATTACCCATCATACCTACCTAGTACCTACCGGTAACATACCTAGACTCATGTACCTATCCTGCCTCCCTCAGTAACGGAACGGAGCCTAGAAACAACACAAGTCCTTCCAACTTCCAAGAATCACATCCGCCGCCATCACAAACCGGTCACCCGTGAACACCAGCACCCCCACCCAACAAGTCGAATCCCAAAATAAAGAAATAGATTCTAAAGCTTCCGAAACCAAGAGGGGAAAAGAAGTCTGGACTCTGTCTGACTGAAGACGCCTTCCGATCGACGGCCATCTCCAGACTCCGTGAAGGACATCGGATCCCGACCCCCTCTCCAATGTGCGACTATGTCACGAATTACTACATCTACATGACGTGCGTGGATCCGGGGATTCACTTCTTCAAGACTTCGATGGATGGGTGCCGGGAGCGGTCATGTCCTACTGCTCCTCATGAGAGATACATCGTCGTGCAGGATAGCTGTCCTCTGTGCGCGAGATGAGAAAGCAGGAAGACCGAAGACGCACCAGTGACGAGTGACGAGAGCGTGATGTACGACTACGACTACTCCGTACGCTCTGTGACTCTATCAATGCTTGGATGCTTGGCTGAGTTGGAGTTGGGGTGTTTCTCGCCCCGTGGGCCGGGCCGTGATACATTTGAATTCGCTCTTCGGGCTCAAAGTCAAGATGGGCCCCTTTCAAAAGAGATGTATGTATAATGCACCTACGTATGTGCGTAGGTACATACTCTTTTCTGTCTCGTCCTCAGGAGTTGACAAGTCCTCGACACGCAAAAGGATGCGAATCGGAATCCGATACGCACACAACGTCGCAACGGCGGTTGTTGAACAGTCAGGATCAGGACAACCAATTCTTTCTGCTGCTGCGGCAGCTGCGCTAGCGATCTTCTAACTTTATGAAAACAAACATCAAGGAAAACTTGTGGCGAAACATGGGGGGAAGGGGGCAGACGATGCTTTCCCTATTTCTTTCTACTTTTATATGATGTGCTTCTCTCTGGTATCGCCATATGTATGAGAGAGAGAACAGTTAACTGGATTCAGATGGGAAAAAGAGGAACCCCTCCAAATTGAAGGGATGCAAAAAGAACACCAATCGGCAAATTCTATGAATCTATACTCATCGAGAAACCTCAGTCATCACAAAACCTCTAATCATCGGCAAAGGCCTCCGTCTTGGCCTGAATCACCCCCTGGTCAGCCTCGTCCTTGTGCGGACGGTTCGCAATCAAGCGCTAGTATGGAATTAGTGACATTTCCTCTTCTGTGCACGCGGCAAATAGAGAGCCTCTCATCTCATCAACATTCATTGGGATGTTACTTGTTACTTACCACCAAGTTACGCAGTAAGATCGCAATGGTGACCTTTCCCACGGAGGGAACATAGATAGACGCCTTCTCCTTGATTGCAGGCCCGTCAAAGTTCTTAAATGAAGAAAAGTTGATACACACGGCACCTTCGCGGATGAGGTCTGTCGGCACCTTGAATGACTCAACTGGGACTCCGCCAATGACGACGTCGCTAAGCGGGATACATTCCTTGAGGCCCCAGTCCTTCTTGTCTTCGACGTGGTGTCTCTTGCTCTTGATGCCCTGTCCGCGCGTGAATAGCTGCACGCCCGTAATGTCGACTGAGTAAACCGTGGCGCCGTCGTTGGCCAGAAGAGCAGCCAGGGGTCGTCCATTGACTTCCGAGCGATTAATCACGGTAATCGTTTTGCCAAATAGACGATTCCCTGCTGCGAGGATCGGGTTGTAGATCTGGAGGTGTTCCAGGATCTTGACTACAGCCAACGGTGTGCAGGGCAGGATGGACTTCTTGCGGTTTTCGGGGGGATCCAGGAAGCGGACGTTGTGGTACATGTTGTACAGGTGCTTGTGTCGCATGCCCTCGACGTCCTTGGAAAGCTCCACTGTCTCTTGTACGTACGTGTCGTGGGAGGGATTCTGGGGGAAGATTGGGTAGTAGACAATGATGCCATCGATTGCGTCGTCGCCGTTTGCCTTGTTGATTTCTTCCTCGAGCAGGTCCTTGTCTACGGTACGGAGATCGAACTCGAAGCCGCTGTAAAGGAGATGGTCAGGATCAGTCACACCACGCACTTGAGCAAACGGATGCCTCGGACAAGCCTTGTTCGACTACTTACTTGTCCTCACATGTCTTTTTTGACCATTCGGCATATTTCACAGCGGCGGGGTCTCCGTTGGCCAGGAAAGCAGCCAGTGTGGGCTTGCTGGGACTGGTTCCCTGGACCTTGGCCAACGTGTCCTTGACCTCCGCGAGGAGACCTTTCGCAATGGTCTCTGCAGTGATGACCTTGCAGGTCTTGGGGACTTCTGATGTCGTCGACATTCTCGCACAGTCTAATTCACAGTCAGCGACAGAAAGTCCAATTGCTAAACCCCGCCTCCCAAGTCATGGGAAAACTCCTCACCGATCTGGATAGCACTGACAGCCCTCTTCGATGGTTCTCTACGCCGATATCGGGCAATGGGCGAGGTTCGAGTGAAGACGGTATTGATAGCAGCTGGTCTTACAATGGGCGAAAAGAGGCGAAGACTCGAAATTTTGAAGATTGAATCCGTCAAAAGTCTAAAAATACTCTCATCCGTGAGGCTTGACGTAGCGATTGCGGTGCATGACCACGTCGAGGTGAGAAGAAGGCGGCAGCCCGGGAAGAAAAATCGTGCCCCTCCAAGACTTTTTTGATGCCGCAATGCCCCTCTTACCGGATTGAGTCTAGCGTCAGATGGGGTGGGGCTTCGGCCACAACAGCTGAGCAGTGAGGAGCTCTAGCGGCTTCCCCTTCTTGTCTCGATAGTCCGTTTCAGATTCTGCCGTTTCTCTTTTGACTTTTGCCTCTGCCAGTCTGCCTGGTCCATCGTGGGTCGGGTAAACGGCATCACTACCACTGGTGACGATACCCAGCATATGTATCATATGGGATCGTGAGAGGCCCTTGACATACGATTATAACATATCATATGGAACGAAACACGCCCAAAGGGACCGTTGCACCGCATAGGGCCATTTGAGCGCAACTTTTGTCTCATTCCTCGAAGTCCGGGACATCACACATGACGTGACGAGAGATAGGTACATAAACAGTTGCAATTTCATGGCAAGTCACTCTAGCGCTCCAAGGGCGCGTACACAGTAGCTACCTACATACCATATACGAGGACTTTGATACCAATATGTACCTACATGTAACATACCTAGGTAGGTACATATTAACCCTCAGCTCCGTGTCCGCCATGCAATCACTCCATAGGACGTCAACATAAGACGCTTGCTCTAAACTCCGATTAGCACTTACATCACAGAGACTGAAAAGATAGAGTTGCACACGGCGTCCTGGCCAAGATAAACGCTGTGTATCGTTTGTATGTACCGTTCGTAGGCACACACGTTAAGCCGAGAAAGGCAACATGCCATCGCCATTGTCGGCGACTCGGCATTCCCCACTGCCCAGACGCAAGCCCCACAAATATCCGTCCCCGGGCCGAGGCTTCATGAACGTCTCGTGAGTCGTGGACTCGTGACTCGTGAGTCGTTCGTCTCCAACCTCCTCTTCACGTCTCATTCAAGCAGGTATCTCTCTTAAACAAAAGTTCACAGGAACTCTACACGTGTCATTGCGTATGTAGCAGGCTACCGATTCGACGACTCCTCATCCGCAAGCACCGCTCTCCGCAACGATGCCAGTCCCCGAGTCGCGCTACCTCAGCCCAGTATGGAAAGATGGCCTATTCAGTTGAGTCCCTGTCCAACATGTTACATCATCCCGTCTCGCTTCATCGGGCCGCCGTCCTTCTTTACATATAGATATTATTTCTAACAGGCTGCTTTCCCTTGTGCAGATGGCCGCGTGGTCTTTGTGACGGGCGGCGCGGGAACCATCTGCAGCATGCAGACGCGGGCACTTGTCCGGCTTGGCGCCAACGCGTGTATCATTGGGCGCAACGTCGATAAGACGGAAGCAGCCGCCAAGGACATTGCAACGGTCCGGTCCGGAGCCAAAGTCCTAGGCATTGGAGGGTGTGACGTGCGCAAGGTATGTAAGAGCAAGCTGGGGTGGTGTCATGATGTCGATCTTGGTGTGATGGAGCCTGTAGGGGAGGGGGGGGGTCGAGATGTTGCTCAAGCTGGCCTCTATTCGGAAATCCAAAGAGACTCATCAAGAGGCAGAATCAAATTCAAACGTGATGGCGCTTTTTCTGACTCGGGCCATTGTAATCATTGCGGGCGGTTTGTGTTTAGGTGGAGAATCTGCAAACCGCTGCGGCTAGATGCGTGAAAGAGCTAGGAGGCATAGATTTCGTCATGTAAGTCCATATTTCTAGTTCTTGATCCCATGAACCGGGCGGGCGGGCTGGCTGTTTCACGGCAGTTCTCTCTCTTTTTTTTATATTTTTTTTTGGGAAGGGGGGGAGGCAATGGAACAAGCCGGAGGGCAAACTGAGGGAAAAGTCAGAGGATAGGATGTAGAATTCGGAGTACGTAGGTACCTACGCTAACACACCGGTGACCACACTCGACAGTGCAGGCGCGGCGGGCAACTTCATCGTCTCCATGGAAGCAATGAGCTCCAATGCCTTCAAAGCCGTCATGGACATTGACGTCCTTGGCACCTTCAACACCATCAAAGCCACGATGCCGCACCTCCTGCGCAGTACCGACGCGCGCATCATCTGCGTGTCCGCTACGTTCCACTACACGGGTATGCCTATGCAGGGCCATGTCGCGGCCGCCAAGGCCTCGGTGGACTCACTCATGGCCTCTGTGGCTCTAGAGTACGGACCCCGCGGTGTGACGAGCAATGTCATCTCACCAGGAGCTGTGGCTGATACGGAGGGCACGGCACGGCTGGTTAGCACAGATGACGCGGCTCTGAAGCACCACGCGAGGTCTATTCCTACGGGGCGTCTGGGGACCGTGAGGGACATTGCCGATGCGACTGTGTATCTATTCAGTGGAGCAGGCTCGCACATCAATGGGCATGTGTTGGTGGTGGATGGGGGTGCTTGGAGGCGGCAGGGCGGCGCGTCGATGGGCGCGACGGAGCTCAAGTATCCGGACTTTTTGCTGCCGGACGGGGAGGAGCCGAAGGTGAAGCTGTAGCGGTGAATTAGCATACAAGGGACGAGTAAAATTTGGTAATGAGAAACAAGAGGCTGAGGAGCAAGTATGGTTAGAAAGAGACGAAGTCAGGCAGTTCAAGAGCTGTAGCCTCGTCACTATTTTTGGGCCGTCGTTACTACAGAGCTATCATGCTCCTTGCTATGTATGAAGGCGATGTTTCGTGAGATACTCCACGTCGATTGTCCCGTCTTGCAATCGCAGCGCCACTTATGTACATACCGTCCCTAAGTATGTACCAGATCGTCTGCTGTGAAGTCGAATTCGGAACGACGCATAATGGTGATCAAAAGTCCCAAATTTGCAAAAAATGATGAATCATCTAGACAGAACACATAGTCACAGACTCACAGTACAATATACAATCCCAAACTTAGTGAGAATGAGCAAAGACAGGTGTACCAAGCAATATCCTACACAGAAAGTTAGGTTCTATGTTCGCCAGTATATCATCACCTACCTCACAATCACTTACAGTGTACAAGCTTCCATTTCTAGTTTCTAATACCGCCTAAGGCAGCGATGCATATCTCGACCGCATGTCGACCTCATCATTAGATATAAACTAGCCCCCTCCACACCACCCTATCGAAATAGCTAAATGCTAGAGACAGACAAGGAGAAGCACATAATGCCGCGGAATAACAAACAGACCCTATTAATTGAGAGTGCTCTCGGGATATCAAAAGTGAAAAGAACCTGCCTTGCGCCAAACCCAATGAAAGATAGTAGAACAAAAACCGGGCATGAGCAAGATCAACTCCAACCATAGATAAAACCTTGCCAGCGACCTTGGAAAAGAACCCAAAAGATACCCTAATAGATACCCTCAAACAAACCATGAAACCTCTAAAAAGGAAACTTGACAGAGACCTCCCACCCAAAAGCAGAAAAGCACAAGCGACAACAAAAAAAACCGAGACAAGTCTAAGCAATGGTCCCGGCACAGCGACACACTCACAGTGTCACTCTCTCGAAAAGACTTCTCATCGCAGCCCCGTGAGCGCAAGCAAATCATTCCGCGCATAAAACGCTCTAATCCGTTTCCCAAAGATCCCTTTCAAGGCATATAGTCAGCACAGCTCCCCAAATCTCAAACGTCATCAATCTTTGTGTGTGTTGTGTCCGACACTTGCAAGGAAAGAGGTGGAGGGTCAGAGCGCCAGAGCGCCAGAGCGAAAAAGAAAACTCACATAAAGGAATCGTCAGCACACAGATCCCCATCTGCAACGACGCCACAATCATAAAAACCTTTTGAAACCCGCCCCCAATAACCCAATCGTACGCATAAAAAGTCAACACGCAACTGAACACATTCTTGAAGATAATCATCAACGTGAATCCCTCGACAGTCAAGTCCCGATACGCATCCACAATGTATAACGAACTCGCCACCGTGCCAATCACCATACCCCCTACCTCAAGCGCAAAAAACGTCAGAGGTACCAGGTACGAGTACGCCCCCGAGAGGAGCCGATCCGACGTAATCCCAAAGCCATACAGACCAATCCCGGCCGTGACAAGCATAGGCAGGACAAGCACAAGACGGAATTCCGGCTCGTAGATGCCGTTATTGCGACGGGTCAGCATCCGGGCGGTAGGATCGGCGAGGAGGCCCGAGATGATGAAGCCGAGAACAGCGCCTAGAAAGGGCGCTACATAGGTGAAGCCTGTTTTTTCTTCGCCCCAGAAGAAGGGAGGTCCAATGAAAATGACGGCGACGATGACGCCGATGAAGATGGTCCAGCCGATCATAGTGCCTTGGATGAGGCAGCTCCAGATAAAAGCTGGGTTGAGAATCAAGGGAAAGGGGCGCAGGAAGAGGACCCAGTATCGCTCGTGGGTTTTTCTGCCGTCAAAGAGGGACATGGATTCGAAAAAGGTCTTGCGGGGGGTATTGGCGTCGCCAATGGGTTGCATGGCCGACGTCTGGGGAAACAAGACGAATCCAGTTCGGCGGGCAGGGACTCCATCAGCGGCGGCTTCAGATTCTGCTTCGGCTTCCTTGGTCGTCTTAGTCGTCGTAGTCGTTGCGGTGCAATTCACATCGGGTGACGGAGCTTCTTTCTCCTGATTCATAATGCCGTCAGTGTTGTATTTTGCGTCTCGACGATAGGCTGTCTCGGGACAGAAGAGAAACACGGCAGGGAAGACAGCGGCGGAAAAGATGGCTACAAGGTAAAAGCTCCACTGCCAGCCAATTGTGTGCGTGATTTTGCCGACAACAACGGGCGTGAAGAAGGCACCACCAAAGACGGCCAAGTTGGTAAAGGCCATACGAATGCCACGCTGGTGGACGCAGTACATATCGCCGACGGCGGCATTGAGCAGGCTCTCAAAGGGCGCCGTGCCGACCCCCTGGAACACACGCGCGGCAATGAGGCTGCGGTAGTGGTTCTTTTGCGGCTCTGACTGCAGATACGACAGCTCGGGGTCCTTGCTGTGGTTGAAATTACCTGCAGCGCCTCCCCATACGCTAGACAAGATGACGATGAGGATGCCCAGCAGGAACAGATGGCGCTTGCCCCAAATGCGGCCCGAGGGCACGAAGAAGATGGCGGCACAGCCGGCACCAAGCAGATAATAGCCCGTCAGGCCGGCGACATTTTGCAGCTTGGCGGTATACCAAGCTGAGAGAACGAGGGTGTTAGAGGCGAGAATGGCGCCGAGGGCTGTAGCGAGTATGGCGGCGAGGCAGAGGATAAAGGTGATAAGGTCGCGCTTCCACAACGGCCAATTCAGCGGGTCGTTGGGATCATCGGACGGTTGGGGAACCTGACGGAGGATACGTTAATCTCATACGGCCAAGAGGAAAGGTAAACGGGCCAGATGGAAGCCAGAGGGCGGGTTCAAAGCAAGCATACGAGAATGATGGGCACGCCTCCACTGGTGTCGCATTTTAGGTGCACCTCGCCAGCGGCTTCCTGAGGTCGGTTCGGATCGTCAAAGTATTTCGTGGTGCCTGGAGTCCGGGGAACGGTTAGTCAACGACAAATGCCTCTCCAAGGGCGGAATACTAATAGACAACGAAAGACGACGAGGCGGACGGGCGTACCTGGGACGGGCTCGTGACCACGAGGCTCGAGGATTCCGAAGCCCATGGTGATTTGGGGACGGGAGGTGCGTGTGTCGCGGGAGGAGATGACGAATATACGAAAGGCGATGACAGTTTTGATGTTTTTCAAGCAAATATCACGACCTAGCCGGGCATGATGGCGAGCGGCGTGGCGAGGCGGACGGGAAGGGAGAGCCGGTCGATGGATCGGACGCGTGCCACAAGTTATGTACAGGGGCGAAGTTTCCGCGTGTGCCGGCCTCAAGCCTCCATCGAGCCCAGACCGTAGGTACCTCCTGTGCGCTCCGCCAATCACTGGACTTGCCCCGCATCTGTTCGTCCGGCAGTTCGACCTGCAGATAGGTACATATGTATGTACATACCTACCTAGGTAGGTACCTAAGTACCTATCTGCGCAAACCTGCGTCACCCCACTCTCTGCAAAAACACATGTTCCAATGTTTCACAACAATCGGCGAACCATGCACAAAATCGAAAACGTGCGCCTTATGTTATTACTCCGTATGTAGCCCTATACGCAGGAACCGCAACACCAAAGAGGCCATACGTTTACATTACGGAGTACAGCATCGACCGCAAAATACAAACCATACCCCTACTGAGTCCCCTTCAAAGCAGCCTCATTCCACTCCCTCATAAAATCACAAAGTCCCTCCAGCGTCGAACAACACCCTTTATACCCCAACCCCCCCTCTTCCGGCGTCCTCCTCGCCACATCATCCCTCGCCATCTGCGTAGCCGACGAGTCAATCGTCGCCGGCTGACACCAAATCAGCAATTCACCAGGCTCCCTCAACCCCAGCAGCGAACTCAGCCGCGGCCACCGCGCCAGCATCACGCAGTACCACTCCACTAGATGAGCAGCCATCCAGACCACCACCGGCGGCGGATAATCAATGATGAAGCGCGTACTGCTCGTCGCCCGCAACAGAGTATATAAATCCTCAAAGCGCAGCATCGATGGGCCATTATCCGTCACAACGAATGGCCGCCCCGCGATGCCTTCTGCATGCGGCCCCACGAGTTCCTTCTGGAGAAGCATATGCGCCAGCGACACATTCCGTACATGCACCCAGCTCTGCACCCAAGGCGCCGCAAAGGTAGGAACACGCTCAGCACGGAGCATGCGTCCGAAAATCGCATCCTGCACGTGCCCGTAGATGCCGTTTCCGGGGCGAATACAGCCCGTCCGGAAACGAGAGCTGTTGGCGGCGCATACGAGCTGCTCGGCCTCGATCTTGCTGCGCGCGTAGTTTGATGCGTACTCTGCGTGCTTCATCTGCTGGCGCGGCGAGTGCGTAGCGTCTGTCTCGTCGAGGACCTGGGCCCAGTTCCGCGGCGAGGCGCCCGTCCATGTGTCTGACCAGCCTACGCTACGCGTCGCGGCTTGGGAGCTAGACGTGAAGATGAAGATGTCTGCGCCGGCGCGCTGTGCGCATGAGAGGGCCGTTGCGGTGCCGAGGACGTTGACGCGCGAACATCGGTGGTATAACAGCTCGTGTCGCTCGTACGGGCGTATCACCGCCGCGGTGTGGAATACCGTTAAGGGGAGGTGTGCGGTGCTTGTCGGCCAAGATGCTTCAAAGGCAGCGGTCGCGGATGCCTCGGACGTGACGTCGGCCTGCACGAAGGCTACATCGCCAGCGCGGCCGGACTGTGAGAATTCCTCGCGAATGGGGCGACGAAGGTCGATTAGGCGGATGGCTTCGGCGGGTGTTCCGCCATCGATGAGGTCTAGGGCGATCTGACATCCCACGAGGCCTACTATAGTGAGCGGGTGATGGTCCAGTCCAGTGAATCAGGAAATATTTGTTGCTGGTAGAGCAATGTAGGTAACTTGGTGATGTGGCCAACAAGAGCACACATCGACACAAGCCCTCGAAGTACTAACGTCCTGCACAAAAGACCATCAAACCAAACCAACCAGAAAAAAGGGGAGGAGGGAAGAAGAGGAAGAGGAGGAGGAGGAAACAGGATGAGAAAAACATACCAGATCCCCCAACAATAATGTACCGCCTCTTCAAAACCCCCGGATGCCTACTCCGAAAATCCACCCCCTTCTCCTTAACCCGCGCGTATACCTCCCGCGCGGCCTCCTCAGTCAGCGGCTCCTTGAGGTACGGCAGCACCTCGGGCGGCGTGCGAAGCATGAGCCGATTGAGCCGCACGATGAACAGGAGCCCTGCTGCCGCTGCGACGGCGGCGAGGAGGAGCGTCAGGCCCAGCAGGAGTTGTAGCATGCCGTCGGTGTAACGCTGTTGCGTGGGGTGTTGCTATGTAGACGAAATCCGACTTGTAGTCGCGTCGAGGTCGTGTTTTTGGTTTGGCAGTGGCAACGGGCCGTCGTCACTAATTATTATATATTCAATAAGAGTGCATCTCAGTTGATTTGCAAAACGTGTCTTCAGACTAATTAGTTTCCTCCTGAATGAGTGCACTTGTCGTCAATTTATCTGCGGCTTACCAACCTACGGAGTAGGTAGGTATATATGTACTGTACACAGTGTACATAACCGTCTCCCCTTTGCTTGGCGCCTCGCGGCTCGCGCCTTGCCTTGCCTTGTCTTGCCTAGAGGTAGCCTTGCCTAGGTAGCCTTGCCTTGCCTTGCCTTGCCTTGCCTTGCGCCTTATTATTAGGTACATACATACACAGGTAGGGAGGTAGGTATGCGGCCTACGTACACTCCGCCGTCATATACATACCAATATATGTATGTACTGGTAGGCAGGCAGGCACTGGGCAGTACTTACGTACATACACGGGCAACTTAAGCAGACAAGGTACCTACTCCGTATGGTAAATCGTAAGGCTGATTTCTCACGCCGTTATACGTACCTAGGTACTACATATTTAGAGAATCTTACAGGCACACCGCAGAAGGTTGGCCGAGTCGGCTGCGCCCCTTTTTCTTTTTTGTCATGCGCTCAGCCACGCTAATATTTATTAGGTAGGCGGCTTTCTCAGCCCTCTAGCGACAACTACATATGTACCTCTCTGTATTGTATGTACCTACATAGGTACCTACCTATGTACTCCGTAGGTGCGGAGTGATAAATGTTTCGGGCGTCGAGGCGAAGGTACCTACATGTGTACCTAGGTATGTACTCTGTGAACTGCAATGTTTCGGACGACAATCACAAAGTGCATTGACCACCCGGGCAACACCTTCAAAACAAGGCGTAATGGGACGACTAGGTATCAAAATCTGGAGGGACAAGAATCACAAGAATCAAGATGCAATGCTTCGGACGAGCGGCAAGACGCCATGATTGACGACGATTGGTTTGGTGGTTGCATCACAGGATACCCTTGAGCCTTGGCTGAGAGCTTTCACGAATGTAGACTCCGTAGATTGTTAAATGCCGAATGCAAGGTCAATCCGACTCAAAATACATAGACGTCTGCGTGCCCCTGCTTGTTGCTTTATTACTGTTATTATTACGGAGTACGGAGTCCTACTCGGTAGTTTCATCTGTCGCCTGTCTTTTTTTATTTGAGCTTCATCCTCCTCATCCCGTTCTTGTCCTTTCGGCTTAGGTACCTATCAATTCTGGTTCATGCTCACTGCTGACTCAGGACTGCGCTTCGTCGCTTCTCACTCTCACTCGCACTGCTTTTCTCACAGCTTACCTCACCGTTCACCCGCATCACCAGTACACTTCCTCCGGTTTCCCACTCCGTTCCCTCGCCTCCGCCACCGAGTCCTGAAAATGAAGCTTTCCACCCGACAAGCCATTGTCATTCATCCCCCCCACCTCATCAATCTGCGCAATTGTTTCCAACGCCGGCGCAAAGAGCCCATCGCACACGTCATTCTGCAGCGTTGCATCCCACGACAGCTGCCCACCGAGAGATAGATGCACATTCCCCTCTAGTAGCGCATCCAATGTCGAGCATGATATGTGAGCTTCAAACCAGGCCTCCGGGTGCGGACCATGTCGGCTGTCGTCCTTGGGAATCGTCCACCGGCGTCGCTGGTGCTTGGCCTCGCTTGGCCGGAGTGTCTGGTACGCGACAACGGAGAGAACACTGCCAGGTGTTTGCGTAGACTGATATCGACCTGTGTGGCGGATTCGAACGGAGGTGACCGTCCAGTCTTCTATAGCGTTGATGAGCTCGAAAATATGCTCGCCGTTCGCAGTGGTTCTTCCATACTGATTAGTCTTGAAGTGACTTGATACACGGGGGGGGGGGGGGGGGGGG
>SRQH01000671.1:0-14291 GCA_018360345.1 Claviceps sp. LM84 group G4
AAAAAAAAAAAAAAAAAAAAAAAAAAAAAAAAAAAAACTCTCTCGTCTTTCACCACTCGGCTTCCCAACCACCACACCCCCCTTCCTCTCCTCCCCATCACGGGTCCTCATCGCTGGGCCCTTTGAAGGGGAAAAAAAAAAGAAAACGAATAGACAGAAAGGGGCTGAGGCGCGCACGTACAAATGACGGACTTCTCCCATGACCGAAACATGTTCAGCGCAAAGGTCACCTCAAACGTATACTGCTTCTGGCGAAGCCATCGTCGGTAATCCGCAGCCACGGACATGACGGTGTGGAAGCGGCAATTCGGAGAACAGTTGATCCTGCGTCTGGCGCCGAGGGCAAATCCGTCGTTCGTCGCTTTCCGCAAGGGCAAGGGACCTTTGGTGTCTGCGGGAACGGTCTGCACTTGAGCCTGACGAGATGGCTTGTTTGAAGGATTCGTGTTTTGAACGTACGGTGTTGTGCTTTATTATGTTGTGGAGGAGGATACTGGATAATCACAGGCGCAAGTGAATCGCGACTAGGTAGACGCAGAATAGGTAATCAGTTGTAGCCTGTAGGTACATACTGTAGGCGCCGCGCTTCACTCAACGTCACGTATGTACGGATACGTGCAAATCGCAAATCGGCGGCTGCTAGGGCCCAGGGGGCACGGGAGACAGTACCTAGGTACTCCGTATGTATTCATCATTCAACACGCTCATAATTGACGCGATTGACCTGCCCATAGCCCAAAGCGGTTAGCTGGCTGCAGTCACCCCTGCTAGCGTCGTGTAGATACTTACAGCCGAGTTCACACTGACAGGTATGTACTCCGTAGTAGGTACACATTATGAATACGACTTACAACCTCGGGCGCGATTTTGAGCAGTCGCAGTAGCGCCGGAAAAACGCGATGTTTCGACTCCGTAGACAGGCAAAAGACTATAGCTCTTCTTCACTGTCAAGTGTTCTGGCTCTTGTGCCAAACGGCGAACTCTAGTCTCTCCGGGCGGAGCTTCACCGCAATCACATCTGGGAGAGAGACCGGACTGTCCGGTCTCTCAGGGACTGTCACCAGGTACTTGACCTTTCGAATTATTCATTCTCTATCTGATTGACTATGGGCAAAACTTCGATTGCAATCATGCAACCATTATCTCGCAGTCTTCAACAATCCTGAACGCATCTCATCATCTCTATGCATAGACTTTCCAGGTTCCCAGATCACGTCTCACAATCGGTCATACCTATGAAAGCCTTCGCAAGAGACAGCAGCTGTCGGTCGCTGGCGCACACTCAATTACTGAACGGTTATTGTCTCAATAAGTTTTGTCATTTGATTGGTAGCCTCCTATGAACGACTGAAACACCTGGATCTACGACGCGTCAGTAAAGCCATGATGCTGCCTCTTCCATTCCAATTTCACACTTTGAAAGGGAAACGAACGCAACGGTAGACTGTAGTCGTCATGCCATACAACACGAAGCATTGTGCAGTTATATTCATATGACTGTACAGATTGCACGTTCAACTATAAAGTGCTTCGTCATGCCCCTCGATCCGTCCGATGAAGCCATAGGCACGTCAATGGCAGTGATACAGGATACCGCATTGCAGCGGCCCGCTGCTGGTGTCTGTATCTTGCTCTCACATGGGGTAGATGATATGCGTGCAATTGGCTTGTGAGAAACTCATCACAATTCTCGTTAAGTGCGACCAGAACTGACGATAACGAGGTCTCCTCTACTTCATGTGCGCCAGGAGATACGCCCTCTTCAATCTCATCCTCTGTCTCGGAATTGTCTAGATCCTCGCTCAGCACCTCGCTTTCCTGATATACATGTCGGTTTGCCGACTTATCCTCGGTCTGTTGCCGTTTTTTGGCGCCCGGGAGTGGAAATGTAGCAGAATGACTTGGTCTGAGTGCCGAGTCGGAGTCCGGGTGGCGATTCCGATGCTCTACACGCGCACTCGTGTTTGTTGGGCCCGAAGGGGGAACGGAGTCGCGCAAATCTGGCAGGGGTAAGTCAAAGTGACGGCTAAGCTGACTTCCGTCACAAATAGTAGAACGGATCTCGCTATTTCCACTGCAAGAAAGAATAGATTGGATTGGCATTCTTTCCGCGCCAGCAGAACGGTTGTTCGAATGATAGTAGGGCCCTTTAGCCTCTCCGGGGTACATATGCCGAGTCATTTTCAGTACGGTGGCAAAGATGAATAAAGACTCTTATATTATCTTCTTGTCAATCAATACTCGACTTTCTCTGGAACTGGACTCCTCATCAGTAGAGACACAGCAAATGATATTGTTTCGTCTCACTAACCAGAGCACATCTGTTGTCCGACGTCGAAGCGCTACAGCTCTGCTTACCACATCACACGGCAAGCGGCAGAAGGCAAACGAAAAGCGGTGATGGTCTTTGGTGGAGGGAGTTGACTGAGGATATTGAACTTGGAAGGTGCTATCGTTGTTGCTGCGTCAGAGGTTCCATGACCTTCCCGTGTCTAAAGCGTATTTATATTCACGGCAAAGAGAATGCGCTGCCTTGACTCCCTCTCCCCCCCCCCCTTCCCCTTTTCAACGGCAAGGCAATCGATCGACTGACCAACAGCCACCTCTTTCTCGCGGTTGGTTGTCACTGGTCTCAAAAAATTGTCCATAGGTACACATTGAAACAAATAATAAACAGGGCGCGGATGTTTCTGACAGGGAAGAAGACATCAATGATGTTCCTTCTAAAATATCCTTCCAATCAATTCGCCTATTTTGGAGAGCAGTACGTCAATGGCGCGTCATGTCAGCCCCCATTGTCCAACAGCAGCGTGAGCTCAAGTCTCGGAGGCTTCGCACAAGAGATCCATGCAAGATTGTCCAATGGGCGATTGTATAAGATGCGAAGTCGTACGTCCTAGCGCCCTGCCACATTTTTGGAGCGGAGGCCAGGGTCCTCTTTGTGCTCTTTGTGTGTGATTCAGTGCATGTCACTTGTGGACTCATGTGTCTGGCCGCTGGTGTCATACATGATGCTTATGTACGACCTCCTAATGTATGATACATATTCTGATGAACTTTCAGATATGAACTATATTCGCACTTCACCTTGTTCAAAAGTGCTAATATGAAGTGAGTCCAAGTCTATTCTGCTCGCCCCCTTGTCTTTGAAGTTTGAACATGATTCCCCGTCTGGCGTTAAATTTGGCACATTTTCACCTAGGCAAGCTCTAACATCGTTACATCTTACATCTTGGATCCCCTCTCTGGCCAGAATCGCAAAGTGTTCAAACTTCGATGCTCATGCCCAGTGGCGCAGCAGCAACTCCTGTAAATCTCAAGGATCATGGGGTCAGAATGACTACAGACTACAGTATCGAGGGCTATCTCAGACAACCCTCGTGGAGAAAATGTACACTTGCGGTTGGAGAAAAGGGTGACGGGTTGTCTTGCGCCGCAAACTTAGGCCTTGTTCGGTGTAGTTACTGGTTCCTTGAGAAATTGAGCATCAATCAACATCGGTCATGGGGTTGCTCTAGCTTTAAATTCTGGATGTGATACCTCTCGTCTATGTGAGGTGGCAGGGCATGTACAATAGGTGCGTTTCTGGATAGTCATCTCTGCCGTTCGACACTGACAAAGGGTACAAGCTACTTACTTCGGAGGCAAGTCGCGACGAATCTGTGTCGTTCTGCTACAGCCTACGAACTTCGAAGCCGCATACATTGCTAGCTAGTGGCGTCTTTGGGTCGAGTTGGGATGCCATCCCAACTTTGATGCAATAACAGCAAAAATTCTTATGCAGCCTCGACGGGACAGCAAAGACAAAACGTGTGATGGGTTATGGTGCAAGCGAGAGAAAGGAAACGAAACTATGAGATTATGAAAGAGAAAATACCTAACAGAACAGCATCGCCTTTCTCAAGTGAGCCTTGGCCGATCTGCACATGTCAGGGAAACAAAAGGGTTCCTATGTTGGCCAAGTATATATATACACGTAACACCACACTGACCAGTGACCGACTGCTAAAGAAACAACCAATGGGTTGTGTACACAGTACTTGATCGATCATCCTCGCACAAAACCCAACATCTCGATCCAAGAAGCTGGTCACAGCCAAATTGTGGTCCATGGCCCCAGGCCCGTCGTAACGTCGTTTCCTTTGTTCCGAGTTCGCCCGGCCTGTGTCTTGTGTCTTGTGAAAAGAAAATTTGAAACGACTTTTGAGAAAAAAAGAGAAAGGGAGAGGGGGGCAGTTCTGAGTTGGGTGCCTGTGAGAAACCCTGCAGAAAAGGCTTTTCTCCCCAAGGTGGCATGGAAGGAGGTTGTGTTTCACGAGAACACAAAGTTACGAAGAAGAATGCACATTGCACGTGCATGAGTAACATAGTCATAAACCAATAATGATGCTCACAAAACGGCTTTGAAGAATCTACTACGTAGTCAACCAGCGTACGCTTGATGAAAGTCCCTGTTGAGGACGGTTTATAGACTGTGTGGCTAGATAAATTTTTATATCTTGTCTACTTAGAAGTCCGGTTTCCAACTTCTAAGTTCTCTCGCGCAATGCAGATAGTAAGAAGGGCAAACAAGATGATTAAAGAGGAACATTCAATCTTGAGGAACAAATAGAAGCGCTGCAAATTCACCTACAGAGCTCTTGCTGTCGCGGATTTCGCTGAGCGCTCGTAGCGCAAGAGAGTTGGAGCCGACAGCCATTATAGGCGAATCAGAATTTCTCGTGCACAGGTAGTTGGTCAGCGATGACTGCGAGCATAAAAACAATGAGATCAAAGAGATTGGTAAGCATGGTTTCGTTTAGGGGGATCTTTTTCCCACGGTTCTGGGAGGCAGCGAATACGCACACAAGAAAAGGCCAATTGACCAGCAGGGGCGAGCAGAACTGCATCGACTCAGATAGCATGTCGTGCAGGAACTGATCCTTTTGGAAACAAGCACTCCGCATGTACTCTTGAATAAAGTATCGCCCTAGCAGAATTCTAAGCATGTCATCATCGGCAGAAACACCAGTCCAACGAGAAGGAGTGATCAAGTCAAGTCGCGAGTCCAGGATCTTGACAGACGGATGTGGTTTCACAGAGTGAATTCCACTGCTCATACAAGGGAGAAAGCGAAACGATGACGAAAATCTGACCTCTCGATTTAAGTAATTGCTCGGCATGACTTGTATTGGTGTGGTGCTCAAGCGTGTAAATATGGAATCGTCGGGAGCCAGCAGCGGCCTTGGCATATATGGTCGAGGCGCGGAGCATGAGACACTGGCCGACCTCGAATGAGGTTCTTCCCGCAGCCCGAGAAGAACATCACTTGCATGAAGACGCTCCATGATTGTCTCGGCGTCCTCATGCTGTCGTATCCGCTGGAAGATGGCGAGCGCGTCCTCGTCTTCCCGAGACTGAAGAGCCTGGAAGACTTGCTGCAAGGCATCATGGGATTTCTGAAGTGCGCGAAAGTCATTTTCTAGATGTTTGTGCCTTCGCTTGAGCGCCGAGCCTCGCGTTTCAAACGGATTAGTCGCGTATGTACAAAGTAATCCACGTGTTATACAGGACGAACAGGTCGGTCGCCGAGCATCGCACTAGACAGCGGTTATTCAATGTTGTGGTCAGAAAGTACTAAGAAAGAGGAGATCTGTTTGACGAGTAGGTAATCCGGTGGACGACATGACATACCTTGGCCTTGCGCTTTCTCGTGCGCGGGAGAGCAAAGGCCGCAATGGTGCTAACTTAAAGCCCGAGTTGTTGTTGTTGTTGTTGTTGTTGTTGTTGTTGTTGTTGTTGTTGTTGTTGTTGTTGTTGTTGGAACTCATTGATGGAGGTGAAACTTCCTACAGTGCGATTATCCTTGTCGTCATGTGTGTAAGCTCGCCTGGCTATATAATAAAGTGCGGCCAGCGCTGATACCAATCTAGTCTTCTATCCAACTCTGTACTCTGTACGTGCCTTGGAACATGTGGTGTGCTTTCATTCTTCTGTAACTTCCATAGAAGTTGTGGGCGATCGCGGGTGTCTGCTCCGTCATCAGGGTGAGTTGCCCAATCCCGTTGCGCCCTGGATCGTGATGACGACGAAAGAATACAGAGTCACACAGGTACTGTATCATCGCCCGTTGAGGTATGTACTGGTGCTGTGCTCTCAACTCAAGTGTGGACGAGATGGCCCAATTAGAAACAAAACGGGCTATGCAAAACTCTCGCTTTTGTGGAAGCGCTCAAACAGCTGCTGCATTGGGGTTGTTTTGGCTACACATAGAAAAGATCATTTTTGGCGTATCTTTCGATCTCACTGCTATTATCATAGGTACACCGCACATCATACTATGGACTCACAGAGTGCTGCCGCCGCACCAGCCATCTTGGCGCGCTGGTACAGCACACATGACACCTCATACCATCAATCGACTTCAACAGGCGAGCTTGGCGCCTGAAACTGAAAGCTAGTGATAGCTGTGAGTTGGGCCTGGCGGCCTGAAGTGCTGTGGTCGTTGCTGCGGTTGCACATAATTCGGCGTTGTTACTATCCACCGAAGCGCTGGAACTTGTCGCTGGGGCTGGTGACGGCTTTGCAAACTCTGCAACGGCCTCTGCTGGAGGGATTGAGGCGGCGGAAAAGCTTGCAATTGGTGCTGTGGAGGTTGGCTATTGCGATAGTCAGTAAAGATGGGATGCTGGCAATCGTTGCGCACCTTGCTGTTGTCCATGCTATCCGACATCTGGACATGTTTAAGATACTCTTTGTGCAAGAGATGAAGATGGCGGAAGAGCGAAAGCAGGTCTTCTTCTTCACCACCGCCCAGCCACTTTTTGAACAGGATATAAACGCCCTCAACTTTGGTTGGAGCTTTTATCTCAAAGTGTGGCTGGGCGTCAAGCCAGCAGCTCACCAGATTTTCCTTGTGGTTGTTCAGCCAGCATCGCTTCGAGTACGCCGTCGCCCGAGCTCACAAGCTGCCAGATGAGTCTCGTAATGGGCGACGGTGGGAGACTTCATTAGAGCTTTGTATAGGTTCATGAACTCAGTTGTTTTGGCGTTCTCTATCAATCTCTTGCCATCACGACAACGGCCGAACTGTGTTGACAGCTGCGTTTGCAGCTAATTCTTTAAATCTTTTTCCAGTTGCGAGTTACTCACGATGATCCGAGGGTTTGAAAACACGGCGTCTAGCGCGTTAATGATATCTGGATCATCGTCAGCGGTAACCCACGCTTTGATCTGAATATCGTTGGACTCGAAAAGATCTTTGAGCTGCGTAAAAATCCAGTTAAAAGACGTCTCATCCTTCTGCTTCACCATCGCCACGGCCGGATGAGTTGTACGACGATTTCCGGTCGAGCCAACAAAAGTGAGCAGCAGAAGGTTTCGCTTATTCGTCTTGCAGGTGCAGTCGACCATGAGCACATCGGGAGAGGATTTAAAAAGTGCAAGGCATTGTGGGCTGGTAAAGGCGAGGTGGGTGACAAGATTCTCTGGGTTGACCTCGTACCTAATCACGGAAGTAAGCGATTTAAGCCTGTGCAGCGGTAAGTCTTACCTTTACGCACCTGTACCAGTAATTGTTTTGCCTTCATCTCCGCAGATAGATTCTCAATTTCCGACGGCATACCCATCTGAGGCCGGATCCCTTGGTAGACATCTCCAGCCCACCGTATCGCGCGCTGATTCTCACACCTGCAAGTGTCGGAACTCGTTGACGACATCCTGGCGGGTGAAAACTGCCTGTGGGAAGCTTTCTTTCAACAAGAGCATCGCCTGAGTCGCATCTCGCACAAGCGGCCAAATGGCTATTAGGTGCGATCTCAGCTCATCACTGCGCGTTGAACGCCTGTTTGACGCAATGGAATACACGTCGCGCACCGGGGGATGATTATGAGTTATACTGGCTCTGTTTTTGCACCACTTGACTCTCCACTGGCCGTCTAGCGGCGTATAGTCAACCGCCACAAGAAAGAACTTCATCTTACCATCAGGTTTCTGCGACGAAGCACCTAGCCATGGCTTCTACACGCTTGAATTGTCCCTTTCGCAGCGCTTCCTTCCCAGCGCGATGGCAGGTCATCAGAAGCCTGTAGTGGCGGCTGTGGCTCCATTTATGCTTCCTGTAAGGCAGCCCATGCTCTTTTGACCATTCAGTAACGCCAGCGATGGCCTCTTTGAAGCTCTCATACACCAGTTCTGGCGGTTTCAGATGATCACGTTCGCGTAAATCAGGCTCCCATAGGTCTGTAAGGTCGCAGACCTCGCCTTCGACCACCTCGTGGAGTTCACCATGATTACGACGACGCGGAATGTACTCTAGTACGCACGGTCGAGCTCAGCTTCGGCGTCCAAGACGCTCTTTCGATTACTGTCGGTGCCCTCCAGGGGAGACAGGCGACTAACAGAGTTAGAATCTTCATCCTGAGATGGGCTGTGTAATGCGCCAAGCTGAGCACTCGGTGGCTGCGATGATGGAAATTGACGGCGCACTCATTCTTAGCTTCAAAAGTCGATGAAAAGTTAGCTCGCAAGCTTCAAAAACATGATCGCGATGCTGATGATTGAGAAGTTACATACATATGCATTCGAATGCTATGATGGAAGAAAATGAGCTGTTAACGCGACGCGCTGCGCGTCACATGGGTCCAGGCTCCTGCGAGTCGACATACGCATGTGTACATATGTACCAGGTTAGGTACTGTACCGTGTTACGTGTATGACGCCCAAGTCCAACACCAAGCAAGCTTCACTAGCATCCACCACCAGCATCACCATCAGACATGCATCGTCTCCTCAACCCCCTCCGGCCTCCATGCCGCTACGCCACCCGCCAAATATGTACCTTTACGAGCAGCCGCCTCCCTCTGCCCTTCTCCCTCCCCGTCGCCGCCGCTGCCGCTGCCGCTGCCACCACCGACACCCCGAGAACCCGCCTCCCAAATGTGCAAAAGGCACAGGGAGCCTCCAGAGCTTTCTCGAGCACCCCTCCCACGTCGGCGAAAAGTCTTCCCCCGCGGCCAAAACCGCCTCCGGAATCAGAAATCGAGGAAGCTTTTCTGAAGGGCAGTGGGCCGGGCGGCCAGAAAATCGTGCGTAACATCATGACCCTTTCCTACCTATCAGAGTCTCTGCTGCATATACCCAGCCAGCTGTTCTGGGCGGTGGTCTTTGTCCGACCGGGGATAGATTCAAAGCTGAACATATAAACTATGTACATACACACATACACATACACATACACATACACATACACAGAGAGTACGAGAGAGGAGAGAGAAAGGCCACTATGCAAAATGAACTAACTAACACCCAACCTCAAAGAACAAAACCAGCTCCGCTGTCCAACTCAAACACCTCCCCACCGGCATCGTCGTCAAAAGCCAAGCCACCCGTTCCCGAGACCAGAATCGAAAAATCGCTCGCGAGATCCTCGCCCAGAAAGTAGACGACCTTCGCAACGGGGACCAGAGTCGCGCGGCCATCGTCGGGGAGATTAAGCGCAAAAAGATCGAGAATGCCAGGAGGAAGAGCAGGCGCAAGTATCGCAAGCTGGAACAAGCAAAAGCGGGTAAGGAATCTGGGTCGGCGATATCAGAGGAAGACGCACAGGTACAGGGGGACAAGGCGCTTGATACACAGGCTGCGGATAGGCCAGCATTACAAGAAGAGTCCAGTCACATAGATCGCGCAGGAAAATCGAATGAATAATCGCACACCCACAACTATGCAGCCATACAGTCACATCACAATAACGCGAAATGACGTCGTTACCTTGTCCATTCAACGAGTCTAGAACGAAAAGCGAAATAAAAAAAAAGTATTTTGGTTCTTTGACCTCAGCCTTCCCCTAGGCCTCTCACCATACCGTGATAACACACAGCCCATTGTTTCCCCTCGAAGAAAACACGCGGCCCGCCTCCATAATCCTATCAAAAACTTTTCGTAAATATGGCACCTGACTGAGATGCTGACTAGGCCGAGTAGGCTCCGCATCGCTGCCACCCCCGTGTGACTTTGGCGTGAGTTGATGGATAGGCGAGGCTTTGGTTCTGATGCGACTTCGCTGTATTCAAGTTAGATTGAGAACTGAGGGGAGAAAAGGAAGGGACGAAGCCAGTCCAGATTCCACTTCACACACCTTAGAAGCACTTGCGGTGGACAATCGAGGGACCGCTCTCGTCGTACTCCTGCTTGGAAATCCACATTTGCTGGAAGGTAGACAGAGAAGCCAGAATAGAACCACCGATCCAGACAGAGTATTTTCGCTCGGGGGGTGCGATGATCTTGACCTTCATAGAAGAAGGAGCAAGAGCAGTGATCTCCTTTTGCATACGGTCCGAAAGACCGGGGTACATGGTGGTACCACCAGACTGTGAGATTATCAGCAACCCATTGCCAGCTACTATATTGAATCATGCGATGATCACATACCATGACGATGTTGCCGTACAGATCCTTACGGACATCGACATCGCACTTCATGACGGAGTTGAAAGTCGTGACGTGGATACCGCCGGATTCGAGACCCAGGACGGAGGGCTGGAACAAGGCCTCGGGGGCACGGAATCGCTCGTTGCCAATGGTGATGACCTGACCGTCAGGAAGCTCGTAAGACTTCTCGAGAGTGGAGCTCTGAGAAGCGGTTTGAATCTCCTGCTCAAAGTCGAGAGCGACGTAGCAGAGCTTCTCCTTGATGTCACGGACGATTTCACGTTCGGCAGTGGTAGAGAAGGCGTAGCCGCGCTCGGCCAAAATCTTCATCAGGTAGTCAGTGAGGTCGCGACCAGCCATGTCAACACGAGCAATGGCGTGAGGAAGAGCGAAACCCTCGTAGATGGGCACGACGTGAGTGACACCATCACCGGAGTCGAGCACGATACCGGTCGTACGACCAGAGGCGTACAGAGACAGGACGGCCTGGATAGAAACGTAGAAAGCCGGGGCATTGAAAGTCTCGAAAACAATCTGCGTCATCTTCTCACGGTTTGACTTGGGGTTGATGGGGGCCTCCGTCAGCAAGACGGGGTGCTCCTCGGGAGCAACACGCAGCTCGTTGTAGAAGGTGTGGTGCCAGATCTTCTCCATGTCGTCCCAGTTGGTGACGACACCGTGCTCGATAGGGTACCGCAGAGTGAGGATACCACGCTTGGACTGAGCCTCGTCACCGACATACGAGTCCTTCTGGCCCATGCCGATCATGATGCTGCGAAAGGCTGTCAGAATATAGTCTTCGGTTTCTAGCACATCAAGCCCGATGCGCGAGCGCCACCTATTGAATCGTGCGAAGCCAAGGGCATAGCTCGCTTTTTTTCGGGTCATTGGCGTAGGCGACAAAACTTACCCATGATGACGGGGACGACCGACGATAGAGGCTATCACGAAACATCAGAATTTTTTCCCTTGGCGCGCGCGATGTTGCGGATATGCCACCCAGGTACATTTCTCTAGGCAGTTCGGACCCCTCAAAAAGGAGTTGCGTAGTGCGCAGGAGGGGGCAAGGAAGTGGGGATACTCACGGAAAACGGCTCTGGGAGCGTCGTCACCAGCAAAGCCGGCCTTGCACATACCCGAACTACCATCAAAGTCAGTTCGTATTCAACGCAGCGTTGCTGTTATCCAGGCTTCAAATGAAGCACATTCTCTTCGTCTGCTTTACTCGCCACCTTGCGTGGATCGGCTATTTGGCCGAGCGTCGACGTCGGTGAGCGAGAGCGGGGGCTGCGACAGATACAAGCTTACCCATTGTCGATGACGAGAGCGGCAACTTCTTCTGCACAGGTGATGTTGCGTTAGTGATGACGGTCAATGTGATTGATGTCGTAACCTGACGATGTCTAGACGATGTCGCACGTCGAAGACCAGGAACATACCCTCCATGGCTGCTGATTAAACTAGAAAGCTGTTCGAGAGACGGCAATAATTTAGTACGATGCAGACTGCGGCAAGTGCTGGAAAAGAGGTCGGAAGAAGCTCACGAGATGTGTAAAGAAATCAAAAGGCACAATGCAAGTGCTGAGAGAGAATCGGATGAAGACTCGGGGGGTAGAAAGGATTTGGCGTAATTATGGGGGGTGTGAGGTTGAAGAAGGAGGAAGCCGGAGGGGAGAAAGGAGAGAACCTCATAAGCCAGCCAGCTCGAGTGGTTATTGACTGATCTCCAGTGCTCCACACAGGCCCGGGCCCCCCTAGGTTCCAGCGACGCAGCCCAGAGCCAGCCCAGAAATCCCCCAAGCCTCCAGCACACACACTGGCTTGGGCCCGAGCGACATGAATCCATGATACTGTCCAATCGAGGGGCCCACCGCAGCCAGTCGCCGTCGGCCTCGCCGCCTTCGCGGATTCTGATTGGCTAGATACCGTGGTCGTCGGGCCTCGCTACGGGGCAAGTATGTACATAACTTAGGGGCATGGCGCTGTCGTTGTTCGTCGCCCTCGTCGCCACGCCGCGCTTCGCAGCCGCAGCCGCAGCCGCAGCCGCAAGCATCTAGCAAACGTTGACAACTGGTTCACTGAACTGCGGCTGCTTAATAAACTGTCAAGTTGAGCCGGCGGCAGTCCAACCGTTACATTTAGCTATTTCTCGGGGTCTTGAGGTCTCGCAGCCTTGCATCGATCACCCCGATGCTGTGAAAACATGTACAGACTACAGATGAACTAGGTACCTAAGTCATGCTGTCTGGCCTACGAATGTCTTCGAATGTCTTGTCTGAGCCACACTTGGTCTGACAAGTTACAAGTTACAACCATTGACGCCATTCGTGATTCCATACTGTTTCTTCCCGTATGTATGCTCTTTCGTACTCGGCGAGATAGTTTCGAATGAGATCCTACGCGCACCCCATTCCCCTACGTATTTTCCGTCCAATCTCTTGACTGAACTCTCTCTTTGCTGCATTTCATCGCAAGCCTCCAGCCGCCCCAATACCGTTAAAGACCGCTTTTCAGGGTCGTCAGCAAGCGTGACGTGGCAAACGCTCATCTGAGCCAAACTGATCATTGCCACGGCTTTCGACCGAACTCATATACATGTGTAATCCCATAAACGAAACGAATGCACCTGAAAGAACATTGTGCACTAATGATACTCTTCATACATGCAACAAAGACGCGCCTGTTGGTTGCACATGCCCCCGGTTCATGAACAAGGATTCGACGATTTCGCGAATTGCAATATGAAATACCTACCGCATGGCCTCCTTTTTCCAAGAGTGGCAATATCCCGCGAATGGTACGCTCCTCGGTCACAGACTGAGCCACATCCTCAGGGTCAACAAGCTCACGAAATCATCTTTCGGCAGGATAAGCTCGCGAGCTCGAAGAGACTTTTCGGGCCTCATCTTCCCATTTGTAATGATACGCCGTCTAGTAGAGGAGTACTCACGAAAAGAATGTCGTGCATCAAAAAAAAGAATGGAGGATAGGTGCCCATTGTTACATAGGTCGATGTCAGCTCCCTATTCACGTGTTTTGTCACTTGTGTGAACAAAAGCCGGTGTTTGCTTCGAGCCTAGGCCCTACGGCCACTGACTTCGTGGAGAAGTACCTGTAAGACGCAGGGTCGCGCCCGAGGTCCCCCTTTTTTTTTAAGAATGAAGAGCACATTGAAGACATCTTTTGATCGAGTGCTTGGTCAACGGTCGAATGATACCCCTGTCTTTACTCCTTACAGATCGGGAGTCAAGAGGCAAAGCCATGTTCAATTTACGCACCTTGTATGACAATAGATAGCTTTTGTTATTGCTCGTTGCCCATGAATGGTGTAACTTGTAAGAGTGTACCTACAGGCGACGCTACCTACCTAGGTCTGCGCTCTTGTATCCGTAGAATCGTTGACAACATCAACCCGGGTTTCGCGGCGGCCACAGGGCCACTAGTCCGCTTTAGTCGCATAGTGCTGTACGGTCTGTACCAGTAGTCCAGTACCACTCCGTACATACATATGTACTATCAGTGGGCTCTTTACTACCTAGGTATTTAGCTTCTTTCTGACGTGCTACGACTTGATAGGATGATCATCTGGTTGCCTTGGTATTGTACTGAGATCTTTGTCTTGTTTGAGTTTGGTTTCACTGCACTTCAATTGAAGCCTTACAAGTTCCATAGGAAGTCCTAAAGAGACTGGTGACTCGTGAGTCGTGACTGAAACATGGTCAGGAAGGGTGCGAAACGAGAAGACGTACTGTAGGTACATAAGTCTTTAGAGATACCTACAGTGCCTCCGGAAAAATAACGCCCAACACCACATTGGACCCATAATGAATCACCACACCTATTTATTTCACTTTTTCGCAGTCTGGCCATTTAAAATGTCAAAA